>PVKE010036944.1:0-16140 GCA_004027555.1 Craseonycteris thonglongyai | reverse complement strand
TTGTCTTCAGTGCATAGTTATTTCTATTTTACTTTTTGACAGATAGAGAGAGAGACAGAGACAGAGACAGTTAGAGAACCAAACTGTGGGAACTCCCCAGTTCAGCACGTGGGTCCTGCCTGGGCCGGAGCCGGGACTCGATCCTCGGTCCTCATGGCCTCAAAGCGAGCGCTCAACCCGCTGAGCCGTCCCGGCTTTTTCCCTTACTTTTTAATTATTAGTAAGTTCTAATGGGCAGAGTAAGTGAGCAGCAATGTCATCTACGGGTCACTGCTCAAAAAATTTGGTTAGACTCCTGTGTAGGGGTCAAGGAAACCCCCTTCCATTTTTGTTAAGAATAATAGTGTTCTTCCACTCACCCAGGTTTAAAATTTTGCCTTTTAATTCCTTAGTTCTTATTCACATCTAGTTGTCAGATTCACTGAATCTAAGACCTCAACATTAAAATCATTTTATGTGCTGAGAAATGCTGCCAATTAAATTAAGACAAGCAATTAACTAAGATGTATTTTAATTTCAAAGATGTTGAAATATACATGTTTATTTCTTAGAGTTGATGAAATCTGTGGAGTACTACATCTGTTTTTTTCTTGTGGTTGCTGGTGCTGCCACCCTGATACAGGTATCAGGCTTTCACTTGGTTCATCATAGTTTCCCACTGTTCTGCTCACCTCTAGCATATCCTGGTCACGATCTAGCACTCGTTCTGCCACCAGGTTTATATAGGGTCACTGAGCACCCTTGTCACTATAGGCTCCAACTTGCCCATGGAATAAAATCAGAACTCTTTAGCATAGTCTTCAGGCCCTCATATTTATATTCCCACCTATCTCTTTAGGGGAATCTTCTAGTCCCTTATCCAAACTTGATGTTTTCACAAAGATACTCCAGTGGCTGCCCTCCAGTCTCTGGCCTAGGAATTGAATGTTAGTATGCTTCCTCTCTTTCCTGCCTCTAGACTTTAAACTATTTCTGCCTCAAGTGCTATACCTTCACAAGTCTTATCCAGCCAAAAATGGTAGTTACCTTTTCTGCATGTCTATAACACTGTACAATTAAAAAAATATTTTTTTAAAGATTTTATATTTTGAGAGGTCAGAGGGAAAGACAGAGACTAGGGGAGGGCCCAGAGCAGTCTCCATAGTTGTACATTAGTTGTGACATGGTTTCATTCCACGTAGGCGAAAACCGAACTGGGGCCTCTTCCTTGGATCACACAACCTTCACTGCCATACATCCTGGTGGTTGTGCTGCAGTTCAGCATATGGACTTACATGGGCCCAGGTCAGGAACTGAACTCCAGACCTCATGATTGAAAGGCAAGTGCTCAACCGCTGAGCTATCCCAGTTTGCCCCCAAAAGTGTGTCGATAAACAGTTGGAGACATCTACTGGAATTGCTTGGATATCTGTGAAGCAAAGTTTGTAAAGCTTAACTTGCGTAGCAGGTACTGAGTTGAGGATACAAAGATAAATAATACAGTTTTTGCCCTCAGGTAGCTAAGAATCTAGTGAGAAGATAAATAGACAATACCAAGAGAAATGTACAAGGTAATATGGATATATTTCCCTCTCTACACCTCCTAGGTACCAAGACTACTAAGATACTAGATATGATGATTTTCCTTTATAAGAGATGGTCACTTGAGGGGAAGCCGGGATGGCTTAGTGGGTTAAGCGCTGACTTTGCAGCACTGGGGACCAGGGATCAAATCCTGGCCCCAGCCCATGTGGAACCATATGCTGAACTGGGAGCTCCCCCAGTTCAGTTCCCTCTCTGTCTCTGTCTCTGTATCTCTCTCTCTCTGTCAAAAAACAATAAAAATAAATAAATATTAAAAAAAAAAAAAAAAAAAGAGATGGTCACTTGAAACTAGGAGAGTGGATAGGGGCTCCCAGGGAGAATTAAGAATGCTGAGGGCAGAATGAACCCCAGGAAGACAAGTGAACAGTTTCAAGAGAGAGAGCAATCAAATTCAGCATACAACTGAAAATATTTAGCAATTGGGAACACAGTGGTTAACTTGGTGAGAGCAGTTTAAATAGCATTAAGTGGGTGAGAATCAGATTGGAGTCTATTGAGACAAGAATGGGAGGGGAGGTAAGAGGTGGGGACTATTCTTTCAAGAAGCTTGACTGGGAGGGCTGGAAAGGTGAATGCTGGGTCCCATAGGGGCAATTTTCTTAGATGCTTGAGCCAGCTGATGGGTGAGGAGGAGGAAGGCAAGGAAAATAGAGACTGAAGTTACTAAATAGTGTAATACAAGTCCAGAAAAAATGGGAAGAGGTGGGGTCAAGAGCATAGGGAAGGACTGGCCTTGAATACAGTGAAAGAGAAAACTTTGAGATTGGAGCACAGGAAGGTGGGAAAGGTATGGATATACGTTAAGTTTATAAGTTAGAGGAAGAAGAAAGTTAAAGTTGACCATACCTGTTGACTTAATTTTCTTGTACGAAGTAGGAAGCATATAGCCTTTCATAACACTGAACAAATTTATTGAGTACTATTACATGGCATAGCATAATGGTTAAGAGTTCAGACTCTAGTGTCAAATTTCCTGAGTCCAAACCCTGAACTCTCATACGTTCAAGCTGTGTGAACTTGGGCAAGACACTCAACTTCCCTGAGCTTCAGTTCTTTCACCTGTAACAAAGGGATTTAGAGGGGTGCTATGTGAACTAAATGTATTAGTAGGTACAAATTCTTTAGAACAGTTCCTGGGAACCTGGTGCTAGAACCTAAGCATAGAAATGTATTATAAGACACAGCCCTCAGAGAGCTACCCTCAAAGAGCTTTCGATCAAGTTAGCCAGTTGTCTGATTCCTTCTGTGCTAGTGAGTGATGCCATCCACAAATCATCCAGCACTCCCTACTATTTCCATCCAAGACAATTAGGAAAATGTTTCCAAATGACACTGCATCTTTAAAATATATTTTTTTAATTTGAAATTTTGCAGTAACACAATGATAAAGCCAGAAAAAGATTTGAATCTATACACCTGGGAAATAACAGCTCAGTCATATCCCTAAAGCAGAGATTTGAACACAAAACGTATTTCTACCCAAGTGGATAAAGGACAGGAACTCATGCTGACCCTGAGTGAGAGCAAGACAGGAGCAGGGAAGTAGCAAGTTTTCTTGTTAGTATCAGCTAATACCATTATCTGAACTACATCAGTGGTTCTCAAAGTGTGGTCCTTAGATCAGCCATCACTTGGGTACTTCTTAGAAATAACTGTACAGTGCAAATTCTCAGGCCGACCTATTGAATCAAAAACTCTGGTATGGTATCTAGAAACAGCCTGGTCACAGGAGGCAGCCAACCTAAAAGGTGAATAAATGTGTGTGATTTAGAACCAACATGTTAACGATAGTGTATAAGGTGCTTACAGAAAGGAGTAAGATGGAGAGCAAGGGTCTGGCACTAAGTACACTGTATGTAGCCTTGCATACCAAGTTTACCAAAAAAATTCTTCAATATAGCAAAGACTGAGCTGAAAGTCCTAGAATAAGTAATAAATCCTTGACAATCTCCAATGCTTTGGTAAATTTATTATACATGAAAAACATTTCATGATTAACAAAGTGCTCCCCGATGTGCTAATCATTCCTGACAATTTTGGATGTAGGCAGTCTTCTCAAGTTTAGATTCATAAAGGGTTGACTTGCCCAAGGTCAAAGTCAGGGGCAGAACTGGGATTGAAAACCACATCTTTCATCAGTCCAGTTTTCTCTTTCTCATAGTTGGTTTACATATCTGATTTTCAGCCATCTAGATACTAGAGTGGTTTGAAAGGGGTCATGAGTAGTTCAAGCATTGGGAAGCTGTATCCTCCATTTTATATTGGTTAATTGACATTCTGGATTATAAATCATCCTCCTGTGATTGTGAATTGTATGACTCAATACCCTAAGGACAATTATCACTGGATGAGCTGATAAAATTGACTTTCTGAACTGGCAAAGCTGAGGATCAGTGTCTACGTCACTGCTTCTAATAGGCTGGCAGAATGCAAAGGGCTCCCCCTGAGGGGCATGTTAAAATCACATTTTACTGTCATTTAATCAACATACACCTTACCCACAGATTCTGAAGTGTCATCCTAGAGGTGTGCACTGTGCTTCTGGGTGGAGAATCTTGGCAACAGTGAACCACTGTTATTGATGGGAAGGTGTTAATGTGGGAAAATGGCTGAGAACCACTGCCTTCAGCCACCATTGCCTCACAAGTGCTAACTGTCCTCTGAGATTAAATTTAGCACAGAATGGGGGTGGGGGGCTAATCTAAGTCAGGGGACCAGTGACAACTTCTTGGAAAGCAAGGATGAGCAGGAAGGAGAAAGCATTACAGGCAAAGAAAATAAATATGGACATGGTATTGAAAACAGAATAAAGACCATTTGGTTAGAGAGGGTGTGTGTAGAGGATTGTAACACTTATAAACTGATTTCAAGTCAACCACAGGCAAGAAGTGGTTAATAATAGATTCTGAAGTTTAGAAATATTTCTCTGATGACTGTAAGGATGAATGTGGTTATTATAATCATCCAAAAACTCTAGATAATTAAGTCCTGATTTTGGTCTTTGATTAATAGGGTTAGAAAGAAGATAGCTATGAGGCACTACAAAGATAACTTTTTGCATCTTGATGAGAATAGTGGAAGTTGTGGAAAATAACCAACAGAATGATGATGCAATTCAGATAAGGGATGTAAGAGCTTATTTTGGGGGATGTTATTTGGCTTGGGACTTAAGCTTGAGGTACTGGGGAGCAGAGATCCATCCTTAGGGTAATGTTTACCAGTTGGAAATTCAGAACTGGATCTTGAGTGGTCTTGGCTAGACGAATAGACTTAAGATGCATATAAATGTTTTAAGTGGTACTGAATTCAAGGGTAAAGATGAATGTACAGGGACTCTCCTGAGAACTATTACCCTCACACAAGTTTAAAATATGAAAAAAGAAAAAAAATAGTACTTAAAAAAACTCAAAGTTGGTACCGTTTACTTTTAAAATGGAAACCCTGACATATCTAAGAAACTAGTTTTAGAGAACAATTTTTAACTCATCAGTACTCCCAGTCATTGTCTAATGGTGCTTTTATCTCTGATAGTTGTGTTGTGCACTGGGGACAATGGCAGGTCTCATCCCAAAACCCAATGATTGTCTCTTGGGTCCAGCACTTCCTAGTCCTCTGACCAAAATACACCTGAACTTCAGTTTCACCATATGTAAAATAAGGCTGTGACCTATTCTAATTGCTTTAGAGGACTCTGAAGATCACATGACACATTGTATGTGAAAGTGCTGTACAAATTAAGAAAAGTATTAGTACAAGAGTCTTAGCCTAGCATATTGACTGGCAGAATAGAATGAAAAGTATTTAACTGATGTAGAATCTCCATTAGGAAGGAAGCAGCTTCAGGCAAGCATTTCTGTATTTCCCACACTGCCTATCAACAGTGTCTGCACTGCAACCGATTATCAAAAATGGAATAAACACCAAAACTTTGGTCTAAGGTTTTCTGTACCATAAGAGCTCTGGGCATCGGAGTGGGAGGAAAGCCTGATGGAATAGAAATTATTCCTTTTAACATTTTAATTGTAATTTTCTCATGTTTGCCATGGATACCTGTGGGCATTACTTGGTTCTGTTGGTTGCGCAAATGACCAAAGTTCTGAGACAAGCACAAATGATTAGACCAGAGCCAAACTCTAGCAAAGGAGAAAGATTGTTTTGCATGTTGGGCTAAGAGCCAGAGAGAAGTGAATGTTTCTATGATTTGACCCAAGAAACCAAATTTCCTTCCTCATAAAAAGGATCTTGTCAGTCATTTTATACCCTCCCCCAAAGGGGGATTTCCAGACTTCTTAAACTAAGGTATGGCCCTCCAGCTACATGGAGCCCCTTTTCATTTCCTGCTGAGGTACACAGGGTCTACCCCTTACCAAATTGTAGTGGGACACCCTGCTGACCTTATGCCAGTGCTCACCCCCATGTAGGCCTCCGAGGGCCAGGCTCTGATTGCCCCAGAGAAGGTCCTCGCTCCTCAGCCCTTGAGTTCTCTTCCCTCTTTCCAAAGCCTGTTTTTATTTCATATTCCAAGTGAGGATCCCAAAGCCTAGTCAGTCCATGTTCTGTATGGAGACGAAGGCTGATTTAGATTACTTTCCAGTCTACCAGCTGACACAGTTCTAAGAAAATGTTTATGAGAACTCAGCAATGCTGGTTAAAAAAACCAGGGGAGGCCGGGATGGCTCAGCAGGTTAAATGCTTGTCTTGCAGCCCCGGGGTCTAAGGATCGAATCCTGGCCCAAGAGGACCCATATGCTGAACTGGGGTGTACCCCCCAGTTTGGTTCTCACCAGGGTGGGCTTCCTATGGGATGCTCCCAGCCAGGTCCTGCCCTGTGCAGCCCGGTGTCCACCTATGGAATGAAACTATGTAGAAAACTAATGACGTTAAACTATGGAGATTGCTTTGGGCCCTCCCCCTTCTGTCTCTGTCTCTGTTAAAAACAAAAAAAATAAACTTAAAAAAACCCCAGCTCTCTGGGGCTCCTTCCTGTCTCCAAGCCTTTGCAGGTGCTATTCCTCAGGCTTCTCTTCACTGGCTACTTCCTCATCATCCTGCAAACTTCACTTCTAATGTCATTTTTTCCTTACAGAAAACTTCCTTGACTCTCCAGACAAGGTCTCTCTCACAAAGCAACTTCTCTTTTATCTCACTTAATCCAATCGTGTCTCCTCCATGTGAATAAGCTGTGAATGGGCAGGGTCCACGTCTGTCTAGATCAAGCTTATCCAACCCTTGGCACACAGGTCGCATGGGACTCAACACAAATTCATACTTTCTTAAAACACTAATTTTTTTTGCCATTTTATAAAAGCTTATCAGCTATCACTAGTGTTTTTTATGTGTGGCCGAAGATAATTCTTCCAATGTGGCCCAGAGAAGCCAAAAGGTTGGACATCCCTGATCTAGATCCTTCCATATCCCTTCTACTTTGGACAACGACAATAATGAAATGTGTTAAATGAGTGAATGAAGCCAGAGCTTTGTTTCCTTAATTCTGTTATGAGCTCTTGTGGCAATTAAAAAAAAATACATAAAGACAATTCATTTAGTGCTGTCACAAAGGGTTCTGGATGGAGGAATACTTCCTTTGGCATTTCCTCCAACAAAAAGAATGTATGGACTTAATTAAATCATCAAGATCAATCTTTTTTTTAGTGTTACAGGAATGGTCAAGGATCAAGCTTGCTCTGAATTATTCATTTTATTCAAGTGGAGCTACTCTTCTGGGAAGATAGGTTAATGCCATCAAGGAAATCAGCACAACTTCTTTGGTAAGCAGGTAATTATCCTTTCATGTCAGAACCCAGGAGAAATTTCAGGTACATAACCTATCTGAGGCAAAACCATATAAAAAAGGTGAAATTTCTTTTTATCAATCTCACTTTTCCCTCAATTGTTTTTACTTTTCTAATGGCCTTCCTATAATTATCTTAGGATAAATTTAAATCAGTGTTCAGCCTCATCTAAGAGAAGTATCATTTTTACCTTATCCTAACTTTGAGAAAAAAAGGTATTGTTCCCCATAAATATGACTTCAGATAACAGCTACCAAATCTGTATTTACGCATAGGAATGTGTGTGGGATATACACCCTTTCTTGCCCTCTGGTTTCTCACTTGCCTACCTTCTATACTCTGGCCCTACTTAGTCAAGTGTTGGTGGATTTAAGCTACCGTAGTTTAAAAACACACAATTAAGAAACAATGGCCTAATTTTTATAAAATGCACTGTCGGACTGAAGGAGCCTCAAGATTCAACATCTGTGTAATTTGCATCATATTGTTAGTATATTAAAAAAAAGTAGTTAAGAGATATGGTATCTTATGGCTCTTAAATGTCTGGACCGTATATTCTGGGTCAAGAAATAGCAGGACCAGTGTTTAATCATCAGACAAATGGTCAAAGTCAGAATTACCAAGGTCCACTATCATGACTTCACTTCGACCTTCTCAAATTTCACTGGGCTGGATCATATTAAGGTGACTTCGAGGATCTTTGGCTTCAGGGATTCTTTATTATCCTTTAATTATTATATTTGTTAGTCATTTGGGGCTTTGGCAATTCCCACAGGATGTAGGATTCATTTCTTCCCTGTAAATGAAGAGGCAACCCATGAGGTTGTTAAACAAATTCTATTCAGTAGCTGGAAAAGTGAATTTCCTGTGGAATGACAGGAATTACATAGAAGCAAGCAATTTTATTTTCCTCAAATGTAGCAATAATTTTAATCTGTACATACATAAAACAAACAGTGCAATTATAAAACCTTGAAGGTGACATGCATACTTTAAGGTGCAGTTGGGATGGGGGAGGATGTCAGCATCTCCAATTTTCCTTACCCCTTTCCTTTTTCTAGTTCCTTATGTAAAAGTACTGAGTCAGGAAACTTCATCTGGAATGCTGAAGTTAAAGGTGAACTTCCTGAAGTCTGTACATCTAAATATCATAAACAGAACAGAAATGACCTTCTAGAGCAGGTTAGGAGGGACTAGAGTAAATATGGCTGGGCTTTCAAGCTGGGAATGAATGAAATCAGGGATGCAATTTCTGAAAAACTAAGAGATAATGTTTGTAACTCAGTGTCCTACTTCTCTTTCATAGTTGCTACCCACGTGAGCCCTTCCACCAATCTTTTGATTCCATATACTTTCTGAATAGATGCTGTTCAATGGAGTTATCTGTAACTAGGGGTGGTGAGATGCAGAAAGGAGGACCTGGGAAAATGGCTTCTTCCTTGATGTCCAAGTCCAAGCTCCTCTTCCATCGTTAGTTCTTATGGCCTTTTCTTTGCCATGGAAGCAGAGGAAGCTGCTGCACAATGTCAGGTGTTGTCCTCATTCACAGGCCCAGGAGTGCAGGTAAAGGCGCGTGATGGGGATCTACCTTTGCTTCTTCCACGGTACCTTTCTCAAGCTTTCCTGGCCTTGCAGTGGAACTTCCGGAACTACAGTCAGTTCAATGGGTCCTTGACTTCAGAGGCCAGGATGAGACAAGATGTGGCAGAGTGACAAGACATGAAGGGAAAATATGGTACCAATTAGCCTTAGAGCAGGATAGAGAACTTTATATTTGCACTGATGAAAATTCCAATTCCCAAAGTCAATCTAAAGAAACAGAAGATTTTTTCTGAGTACTAATTTTTCTCTGTACAAATAGCCTGTGCACATCTGCTGACAGCTCCTTGCACTGCTTTCAGTGAGATGATCCCAGGGACACTCTAGGGCAGCATGTTCTGGCTCGTCTGGAACAGCTCTTTCTGACAGTTGGCATTTTGATTTGAACCCCAAAGCAAATCTATACATGGTATCACAGTTATTAAAATAATGAAATATTACTAGCTAAATGTAACTGCAATTCAATCAATGTTATATTTCACACACAAATATAGAAAAATCAAGAGTATGATAATAAAGCCATATAATTAAACAGAAGGAAATAAATTTCTACAAGAAATCAAATATATTTACAGTGAGATTTAAAGGGAAAAATAAGATACTTGAATCATAAATTTAATTTTATTTTAAATAACTTTAGCTACCTCAGCTGTTAATAAAAGCAGAAAGAACAGGCTGTCTTTTTTTTCCAGATTTAATCATAAAGTTGTATTGACAAAAATTAACAGAACTTGCTTCTTGTTCTTTATCCATCTCATCAAAAATTATTGCATTTTCCCCAAACTGTATTTTTTTGATTCCTCTGTGAATATACTCATCTTGTCCTTGTTCCTGGAGGCATCTTGGCTTAAATCCATCTTTAAAAAAAGAAGGGGTACATATGTGGAGGCAAAATATTCTCTTGAAGCCAACAGATATCGATCGAGTTACTAGAAGAAGCTGATTGTACACACAAGCTGCCTGGGGTTGGGAAGGGCTGTGGATTTAGAGACAGGTGACAGCCTTTGGTAGATGGGCACAGGCAAAGCCCCACCGCTGCCCGTCTTCCTGGGCAGGGTGGGGACCCAGCCAGTGGAGGCGGAGCTTCATGCTCCCCTTGGAACTTGGTTTTGGTTCTCCTCCAAAGGCCTTCATCCAGATAAGGAGCCAACGACTGATTACAAAAATAAGAATAATTAAATTTGGCTCAAGAAATAGATTGTCCAACTGTTCTGCCTTGTTATCTTTTAATATCCAAGGCCTTTACAAAGAAACAAAAACATCTCTCAATCTCCCAACAAAACTCCTTTTTTTTTTTTGCTCCAAATGCTACCTGAAGAATGGCTGCAGATTGAGATATCAAAAATCTCAGAAAAATATATAATATATTTGTATATCTCTGTATGTCTATTATTTAAATTTCACATTCCTTTAAAAGTGGTTATTCAGTCAGTAGCTGCTGAAGGAGGCTCTTCTGCTGGGCCTGGGGGGTCTGTGGTCCTGCCGTGGGTTTTTGAGTTCCCAGTGGACCAGGCTGGTTCAGGTAAGGGTCCCCGCCTACTAGGTTCACTGTACACTGGACGTCAGCAAACACCTGAACCTGTTGCACCTGCTGAAACACAAATAAAAGATGTGTTTAGACAGAAGGGTCTGCCCCCCCGGCTTATGAGTGGGTACTACGTGAAGTGGAAACTCACTAGAGCATTCCTCTAGTCTGTAGTCACCACAGAGAAGAACTCTTCTGTCTTCTTGTCCTACAAAAAGAAAATTGCTGCACTCATTTTGCTCAGGGTTCTGGAAAGTTCACACTTTAAAAATAAAATAAAAATTGGAATGGGGGCTCAAGCCTCCTACCGGATTGCCATCAATACTGAAAGTAAGTATTGCTGCTAATATTGCCAAGATTGGGAAAAGCAGTTTCTGAGCCTGGTTATCCAATGGTGGGTTAAAAAAAAATACCCATTTATTTGAGCAACTGGTTTAAAAGCATTCTATGGATGACTTCAGTAGGATAAAAAAAATCTTTATGATGCTAGAAAATTAAGGGCTTAGACCCAGAATTAGCAAAGTATAATCACAACTTGGTAACAGGACATCAGCATTACTAAAGTTAATGTCCAGAAGGTTTGTGTAGTATCTGAGTGTACTATTACATAGCTTCTTCACATATTGCCTTTGGAATTACAGCAAAATATTAGCAGAACAATTTCGTGTTTGATTTCTGATAGACAATCTATTTAAACACATGAGCTAAAGTAACAGTGAACTAGCTGAGAACAGTGTGAATTTTCCCTTTAAGTACTTTCAGTAATAATAAAGTATTCCTTAAAAAATGTCTATAGTTGCATTGTTCTAGCATTTTTTATTGGGAAAACAAAGCCAGAAGTTAGTTTTTACCAATCAGTCTTATTAAAAAGTCATTTGTAGAACTGATGAGTCCAATATCACATTTGTGAATGTTCCAGACCAAGAATGGAGATACCTTGTCAGGCATTCAAATGCATCTAAGTGTCTCAAGCTTTTGGAAAACTTGTGCTTTGTGTTTAATAGGCTCATGAAGTATTTTTAGATCATTAGTGATGCTTTTATTTATTTATTTAGCGGGGGGGGGGGCATTCATCACTAATTCATGCCAATTATACAAAGTTTTTCTGAAAAATTTCCTGTCCTAATTGAATAAAAGTTGTTTCCTATCAACCTTCATTGGCCAATGTCAAATGTCCCGACTATCCAGTTACTATTCAGTCTAGTCCCTGGTCCCCTCGATCCATCTACACTTCCAGACTACTCTCTCTAAGCTCACACAGGTACCCGAGCTGAACTTTTCTAGTGTTAAATCTCTAGTTAAGATTAGCATCTTCCTCCTTTCCCAGTTTCCCAAATTTTGCTTCTTACCTTGATATGCTACCATTTGTTTTCTTCTTTGGGCTCTTTCTCTTGTATCTATAATACGTCAACCCTCTCAGTCTATTCTTTAGCTACCTCTGTGAGCTCCCCCACCTGCATTCTCTATAACTCTTCGTTCCTATTTTTTCTTCTAGAGCTCCCCCCACCTTTCCTCTCTTCCCAGCTCAACAATCTCCCTACTAGTCCTCTTTCTGTTTCTCTATTCTGTGTTCTTTTCCTGTTCACTCCTTTGTTTTGTCTTTTCTCCTCTCCATACCACATTCCAAATAGAGCTAGTCCCGAATCCTCCCCTAATCCTCCTCTCCATATTCTTTTCCTTCTCCTTTTCTGTACACCTGTCTTTATATTTTTATCTAGCTCACTTCCCAGCTTCCTTTTGGCAAAAACAAAACATTGGAGCAAACAGAGATTTCACGATGGGCTACAACACAAAGAAGATTCTGCCACTGAAACTTACAATGAGCATGAACTATAGTATACTTAGGCACTGACTAATTAAAAAAAATATATATATGAAATACTGGGACAAAGCATAAGATTTCTCTCTCCAAACACTTAAAACCATTTTTGATTAAGGCATAAAAATACAAACTAGATGGGGAAGCTGGATGGCTCAGGCTTAAGTGCTCCCTTTGCAGCCTCAGGGACCGAGGATCGAATCCCACCCCAGCCTGTGCAAACCCATAAGCTGAACTGGGGTGTATGGAGGCACCCCCCCCACCCCCCCGCCAACCCCGTTTCATTCCCCAGCTTGCCTCCCATGCGGGAGGCCCTCCTGGCTGGCTCCAGCCCTGCTTGCCCTGCGCAACCCCCGCCACCTGTGTGGAATGAAACCATGTTGAAAACTGATGAGGTACAACTATGGAGTCTGCTCTGGACCCTGTCCTCTGTCAAAAATAATAAATCTTAAAAAAAAAAAAAAAAAGTACACACAAATTAGGGTGAAAATTTTGCTTTAAAAATAATGTCTTTTGGGGAAGCCGGGATGGCTCAGTGGGTTAAGCACTCACTTTGCAGTGCTGGGGACCGAGGATAGAATCCTGGCCCGTGCGGACCCATATGCTGAACTGGGGAGTTCCCCTAGCTCAGTTCTCTCTGTCTCTGTATCTCTCTCTCTCTCTCTCTCTCTGTCAAAAAAACAAACAATAAAAACAAACAAATAAATAAAAATTAAAAAAAAAAAAAAGAATGCCTTTCTAAAAGACTATGTTCTATATTGAAACTAAAAAACATACTGAAGAGGTTAAACCAAACTCTAAATAGTAAACATTTCAGCCATTTTAATCTTTAAAAATGGGGTGCCTTCGACCAGACCTCAAAGGACTTCTAATACTGCCCCACCTTCACAGGCAAAGCTTCAGACTTGCCAGGTAAGAGTAGTACAGTGATAGCTGAGTCCCAACCTCTTTTAAGATTTTCCAGCATAATTTTTACTTCAAATGAAATATTGGCCCAGGGCTCAGGAACTGTAAAACTGGTTTTAACTAATTTGTCAAGCTGCCCAGTTTATGTCTTGGTAGGTGTGAGACTTTCAAACACTTCCAATGAATGAAGACTTCATTTTCCCCATCACAAAATCCCCTCTTCAGCCTCACAGGACTCAGATCCTGTTTCCTAATGCTCCGACTATGGACACAGCCTCCTAACTAATCTTTCTCCTGCACTGGATGCCCAGTGCTCCTCCCTTCCCCTCTGCTGCCTCAAGATGAAGCCTAGCGCTTTGATTACTGTTCAGGATGAGGCTTCATCTGTACAACTGAATACAAATCCCTTAGTTAAGCATTCAAGGTCCCTGGAAGTTTGCTCAAATGTACTTTACCAATTTTAATTCCTATGAATTCTTATTACAAACCCTTTACCTTCAGTGAATTTGGTTTCCTAGTACTATGCTAAGATATTACTGTTTCCCTGTCTCTATGCCCGCCCCCCCTTTCAATCCCCCAGACTTCCAAGGTCACCCCTAAACTAAAGCAGTCTCCAACAACCATAATACTTTTCTTTTTCACTTGACCTTCCAAACTACCCTTCAAGGCCCAGTTCAGTCCCATCTCCTCTGTAAATGCTCTTCTAACCATCTTATAATTTGTCCTTTCTCTTAACACTTAATGGCTCTTGTTACTTGAAACAAAAATTTGAGTTGCCTTCTTTGATTATGTGACAATTTATGTGCATATGTCCATGTGTTTTATCTTTCAACAGGCCCTAAGTAGTACAGTAGAAAGAGCATGAACTTTGGTGTTAGAAAGGCGTGGGGTCTGAACCTCGGCTCTGCCAACTTTCTAACTTTGTGAATTATGCATATAGTTAAATTTCCTCAGGTTCTATTTCTTCATCTGTGAAAAAAAGGAATACTATACTCCTTATAGGGTTACAGTAAGGCTTACATGAGAATAAAGCATAGTGCCTAGCATAGTACATGGCAAATCATAACATTTCACAAATCAAATTTCATTTCCTTACATCTTCCCACAGTTCACCTAAAGGGTAAACATGTCTCATGTTTCTTTGTATTGTCACCTTAACATAATGCCTATATTTAAAAACAATATTTATTTAAGAGACTAAAGACTAAACAAAGTTACTGAAGTTAAAAACTCCAAAATTTCTAAAATTAGATTATATAAGAAAGTGCACACCCATGCTATTGTACTGTTTTGAAACAAACTTCTAAAAGGAGGCAGCATACACAGTAGACATTTTGTTTTATTTGCATTTACTGAGATCTTCTGAGGTATTTTGATTACACATTTGTTTTAGCATTGTGTTTATTTACAAAATAATTAGACACCATCTGTAACCCTGTATCCCATCTAAACATTGGATTAAAACTTCTGGAAGTTTATCTCATTTAACCCTCTTAACAGTCTTATAAGCAGGTGTTGTGTTTGTTCCGTTGGTTATACAGCAGCTCAGGCAAATTCCCTAACAAGCCCAAGATGACACAGCTAAGAAGAGCAGAGCCAGGACTCTCATCCAGGTCTGACTCCCAAGGTCAGGCTCTTCACCACGACGCTACACAGTTTCCTGTGTCTCTAGAGTGCATTCGACAGCTCTGGGCTTAGAATTTTCTTACTGACCTGGGTTCCATCTGCTTCTGTTTTGAGAAGGTCAGTGGATGAGAGCTGGTTGCAGTAGAGGCCTGTGTGTCTCAGTGCTGAATCATTTATCTATTAAAGATAAGTATAAGACCAAATTACAAAATAGTTGTTTAAGTTGAAGACTAAATTCTTCAATAAAAAACAATCTCACTGATGGAAAAGTAACAGAAGGATAGCAGAAATGAAAAGTTTAGCAATTTACTGTGTTGTCAGAGAACTCAGGACAGTGGTTCCCTTAGGGGTAGAAAATGACGTGTAAGGGAGCATGAAGAAAATGTTTGCGGTATTGGTAATATTCTCTCTTGATCTGGGTGGTAGTTATAAAGGTGTGTTCAGTTTGTGAAAATTCATCCACTTGTACTTTTCTGTATATTCTTATATATGATATTTCAATAAAATGTTAATTCACACACACACACAAGTTGCTAAAGACTACCACTTCCAGTCAATATTCAGTAACAGCAATCAGATTTATCCTCTGCCTGAACTACCTAAACAATTGAACAACATATATGAAATGAAGGCACTCAGACACTTAACAATAGCAATGAAAGAGAGTTATCCCTAAAAGCTGGGAAACAACTGAGGTAAGTTCTATGATTACCCCAGCCTACTGCCTAGAGAGAACTTCCAGGCTGTAGTGTGGGGACAGGAAACCCAGACAGAGCCTGGCAGGCTTCATGAGTTGAGAAGATGGCTGGCTGGAAGTCTGAGATGGCCAAGGCAGCTGGAATTCACAGGACAGAGTATCAGATTAGACAGAGCTATGCAGAGAGAAAGCTCTCAGATTCCCTTAAGATTGCAGCTTAGAGTACTGATCAGCTAATGGAAGTCAGTGAACTACCCAAAGCATAGAAAAGATTCACCTGAAAAAATTTATATGGAATAATTCCGGCGGATCATACAGAGTTGGGAATAGGTCCTGATCCCACATGCCAGAGTAGAAAACACTGTAATTAATGCAAAATCAAGTAGTGTACTACAAAAGTTTTGTCTCAGTAATAGGGTAAAATGAGCCCTATACTAAATACTGCTCTGGTCTCACTAAACAAAAACCAAGACCTGAAAGGGTCAAACTGTTTTCAAGTAACTTACCATGTCCCAAAACAAAGATCAAGAATATTTATAGGACATCAACAAGGTATAATTTACATATCTGGCATTCAATAAAAAACTATCAG
>PVKE010036943.1:0-16144 GCA_004027555.1 Craseonycteris thonglongyai | reverse complement strand
ATGGGATCTACACACACACAGGGCTTTCAATAGTAAGTCACTCTTCCATCAATCACAGAACATGTTCAAAGTCAGGAGTCTGTCTTATTTAGTTGACTAGTAGTTTGTGGGGACTGAAAGCTATAGAAATGACTCACTTTCATCAGGTACTGAAATAGGAAACAAATAGTTTCTGCTTTATTAAAGGTTCTACCTAAACCAGCAGCAGTCATCCAGAGACCTAACATTAAAAAAAAAAAAAAAAAGGTAAATCATTTTTTCACAAGAAAATGTTTCTGTTTGTTGAATGCACATCATGGCAGTAGATTACATGCCATTATAAACCAGTTTTTATATGCATACACATTTGCATACTCTATACATTAATATACTCTCACGCTCCATGGTAATTTAAACCCAAGGTAAAATTATTGCTGGTGATGGGCAGACATAGGCAGCAGTGATTATAGTAGTTCTCAAATCTTTTTCTCAGTGTCATTTCTCTGTTCTCACCACCCCCTAATATTTTGACTGTTTTTCTCCTCTCAGCATCATATTCCCATAGTGGGTTCCATGTGGTTGAGAGAAAAATATCAGATAACTCTTGTTGCTTTTTGCTTATTTTTTTTAGCAGATTTGGGGAGTGTATGACTGTATACTTCCATGGAAGCCCTGTGGGTTACGAGTAGCGTAACCCAGGGCAACCAACGAGCTCATTCATACTCATTTGTCTCAGCATTATCAAATTCTGCAGTGTTCATTGTCAGGAATCTGCTAATAACAGCATCTATTAATACATGTAGGAGCACACCTTATTCATCTCTCTCCTACTAACTGTAGATAGGTATTATTACCACCATTGGCTAAGTTATTATTAGCCAAGTTATTAAGTTATTAAGTTATATTATTTCCACCATTGGAAAATTTAATTTGCCTCAAACCATGATGCAAGGGTTTACTAAGCAAATTAAACATACTAGCAAACTTTCTTTAAAGATGCATCTATATACACTCTCTACACATATATACATATATGTACACTCATATATAATTTAAACCCCACCTATTTCCAAAAATGAATTTAATATGCTTGAAACAAAATTGTAGAGGAGGGCTTTTAAAGAAAAAAAAAAGACCCTACTATTTCCTAACACTACAGAAATATCTCTTTATAAACATGATACAACTACAAAATGCTATGTGTTTTCAAATCTACCCACATAAAGGCTGCCCTACAATGACAGAGCTGAGCACAGCCAGGCCCTTCTGCAGTGATGCTATTGTGGTACAAAGCTTGTTGGTAGATCCTTCTAGAGAGTTCCATCACACACATGTGAGGTTCTTCTGCTGTTCCTTAGTAATAGATGATAGGCCTGTAAATGTGGGTTTAACTTTTGTAAACTAGTCCAAGACGATGACTCAGAGCCATGGATGTTGAAAAAGTGGTCAATCAAGGCAATTAATGTGGGTATTGTTTCAAAATAATAGTGATTTTTTCCTGTGGATAGTGAATATCCTAAAGAGAAATTTTACAAAGGCTTGTGCAATACCAACATCATTGAACAACCACCCTATGCAAAATAGCAACCCCTCCAACACACACATTCACCATCCCCTACTTTGTTTTTTCTCTTTAGCAATTATCATCATACTGTATCTATCTATCCTATCAGATTGATCTAATTTAGCTATTATCTATCTGTCTTTGTTTTGAGGTATCACATCCTCCAAGAATGTAAGGTTCCTATGTGTGAGATCTTTGTTTTATTCACTGCTATAATCCTCACACCTTAAACAGTACCTGGCATATAGTAGAAGCTTAATATTTTCTGAATGAATAAGTGTATGAATCTATGGATATGACTTTGAAGTTCAGCCATCCTAGTTTAGTGTGAGGATCAGTTTAGTCTTACAGTAAGCCTGATTTTGCACTGCCCTTTGGACAATCACTGAACTCCTTATTAACCCTCATGTGAGTTAACAACTTTTCCTGGAAAGGAACCAAGGTTTCTGTTAAAATAGTCTATATTTCATATTGCTTTAACTCTGAGGCATTTTAAAGTTAGTTTTACTGTCTTTGTAGAGCTATAATTTTTACCTCATAGATGAATCCTCTGGATTATACCCACCTTTCTACTCAAGATATACAGGCACTCTTCAATTAATGACCAAGTTTCATTCCTATGAATAGGTCCTTAAGTGAATTGGTTGATAAGTGAGGAGCTTAAAGGTAAATGTCTTGTGTTGTGTTGTGTTGTGTTGTGTTGTGTTGTGTTGTGATGCCATAGGGTATGTATTTTTCAATAGATATCACATGACACCGCACTCATAAATTAAATATACAGTCTTGAGTGATTGTAAATGCTTTGTGTAGTGAATACTAACTGACTGCAGGAAGGAGATGAAGGCTGAGAAAGGAGATTCCCCATGCTGGAGAACTGGTCATAAGTCTGAGCAGTCAGTAAACAGGTAGGTAGTTAAGTGAGGAATGACTGCTTTCCTATTCTTGATTTTGAAGAGAAGGTGCGAGGGGAAAGATGTCAGCCTCCCTATGGGTGGGAAGTATGCATAGACAGTTGTGTTTGGTGTCACTAGGCATTTTCTTTTTTTTTTTTCTCACATAGATATATAGATAGATAGATGCAATAACCTAATCATTTTATTTATTTATAATTTTAAAATTAAATTTATTGGGCTGATATTAATTAGTAAAATTACATAGGTTCCAGGTGTAGAATTGTACAGTACATCATCTATGTGTTGCATTGTGTGCTCACCACACAGAGTCAGTTCTCCTTTCATCGTCATGTATTTCAGCAATCCCCAGCCTTTTTGGTACCAGGGACCAGGTTCAAGGAAAACAATTTTTCCATGAACCAATGGAAGGGGGATGGTTTCAGGATGATTCAAACACATTACATTTATTGTGCACTTTATTTTTATTATTATTACATTGTAATATATAAGAAACAATGATACAACTCAGCATAATGAAGAATCAATGGGAGCCATGAGCTTGGGTTTTTATATGAATCTGCAAGCAATTGAGTTACTATGATCTCTGTGCAGTCAAACCTCTCTGCCAATGTCAATCTGTACTTGCAGCCACTCCCCAGTGCTGACATCACCACCTCAACTCCACCTCAGATATCAGGCATTAGATTCTCATAAGGAGCATGCAACCTAGATTCCTTGCACGCACAGTTCACAATAGGGTTCCCACTCCTATGAGAATCTAATGCCACTGCTGATCTGACAGAAGGTGGAGCTCAGGTGGTAATGCAAGCAATGGGGAGCAGCTGTAAATACACATGAAGCATCACTTGCTTGCTCACCACTCACCTCCTGCTGTGTGGTACAGTTCCTAACAGGCCACAGACCAGTACCTGTCTGTGGGCCAGGGGCTAAGGACTCCTGATATATTTGATACCTCTTTTCTTCTCCATCACCCCTCCCCACTAACTCTATGGTAACCACTAAACTATTGTCGGTGTCTGAGTTTCTGTTTATTTCTTTGTCTTGGTCCTTTATTGCTTTCAGTTTTATATCCCACGTATGAGTGAAGTCATATGGTTCTTTACATTTTCTGTCTGACTTATTTTGCTTAACATGATAATCTCAACATCCATCCATGTTGTGGCAAATGGCAGTATTTCATCTTTTCATATGGCTGAGTAATATTCCATTGTATATACTTACCACATATTCTCTATCCAGTCATCTATAGAAGGACACTTTGGTTGTTTTCATGTCTTGGTCACCATGAATAATAGTCATTTTCAATAATGACAGGAGGCATGCCTTTGTCACTGTGGGACAAGGAAACAGAAAGGTCATTAAGTTAACAGCTGACAATACATGTTATTTCCTATTTTTTTTAATATATTTTTATTTATTTATGACAGAGAGAGAGAGATACAGAGAGATACAGAGAAAGAGAGAGAACTGAACTGGAGGAGCTCCCAGTTCAGCATATGGTTCCACATGGGCCGGGGCTGGGATTCGATCCCCCGTCCCTGGCGCTTCAAAGTGAGCGCTTAACCCACTGAGCCATCCCGGCTTCCCCTATTTCCTATTTTTGAAAGGCCATCTTGTTGCTCAGAAATTAGCAGAATGGAACACACAGAGCCAATGCCAAAACATGCACACTTGCCCTCTTCCTCAGAGCTGGAAGTTTGAGAAGCACCTGATCTCCCTTTTCTCCTTCCCATCATACGTCACTGTTACAGCATGAAGAAGCCTTTGGTAACTTTCCCCAGTTCGTCCATAGTTTCATAAGTTGCATGGCTCTAAAGTGGGCAGCTCTAGAGGAGCTGGTTCTTAAACATTACTTGACACACAGAGTCCCAGACATTTCTAGCCACAAGGGTCTAGGTAATGACTCTGAAGTGCTACAACTAAACACGCTTTCTTCCATTTGATGTTCTTTTCATGAAAGTGTAAGTAAACAAATCCTTTGGTCACATCTTACTGGCAGGGTTTTAAAAAACACTTCACATTATATTGATGAATATATGTGTATGAATGAAACTAAAAATAGAAAATAAGACCATGTTTCAGGAAATGATGCTACTACAAGGTCAATTTTGCCTCATACAGCATTTCTTTGAAGTAAAATGCCTGATCTCCTCCCTTGGGGTTTTCTTTTATGCTTGCAATAATCAAAGCTGATTTTATTGGAAAATCGCTGCTGGATGAAGAACATACTCAAGAGGAAACTTTGTATGGGATAAACTGATTTCTGGTGCCAGTAGCACATAATCCAGGTCAGCGCTGTTTGAGTTCCCAATCTTTCTGTTCATTTAGACAGCACATTAATTAGCAATCCTTCAGGATGTGTAGAATAAGTAGACATATTAGGGAAATATACTTGAATTGTTTTGAGGACTTATGGGCTAGCAGGTCAGTAATTGAATTGTAGCTTTTAGCATGCATGTTAAATATTTCACTAGTAGTGGCAGGACTCACTGTAGTTTTAATTTCAAATTATGATCATAAAATTATTTTGCATAATGGTATGGGCCTTTAAGATTCTAGATAGATGACAGGACAGAATTTTGGAGGATAGAGTGAGAGGAAAGAGGGTGATTACACTAAGTAGTAAAGTTCTCATAACAATCCTTTGTAAGCATGGCTCATACATCAATCATTTCCTTCTCATTGATTTTTTAATTATAAAAAGAATCCAGAGTTATCTTGAAAGGACAGTATAGCACAACTAACCAGGAGACACAAGTTTAGAAATATACCCCAGGGGATGCCAGGATGGCTCATCAGGTTGAGTGCTCACCTTGCAGCCCTGGGTCCAAAGATTGAGTCCCAGCCCCAGCACATGCAGACTCATATGCTGAGCTGGGGTGTGCCTCCAGATTCATTATCACCAGGGTAAGCTTCCTATGTGGGAGGTTTAACTACCACCCCAGGTGTGCTTCCCCTGTGGGAGCCTCCCAGCTCACAGAGGTGTGCCTCTCATGTCCCCCAGCCTGGTTCCTGCCCTCTGCAGCCCCATGCTCACCTGTGGAGTGAAACTATATAGAAAACTAATGACATGCAACTATAAAGACTGCTCTGCCCCCCCATCTCTGTCTCTTGTCCTCTCTCTGTCAAAAACAATAAAAATAAATATTTAAAAAAAGAAGAAATGTACCCCAGCCCCCAAACTCCATCAAGTGGAAACTAAGAATATTATAGACAAACTACATGGAGCTACTAGGGAAGAGAAAGGGAAGGAGGAAACTGACATAGAAGCCACACATCACAAGCTCTGGTAACCTTCTGGTGACATTGACTATGGGGGCTAGAGGAAAGGTACTCAAAATCCAGAATGGATAGTTTTATGAACAGGAAAGGAAAATATCAGAGGGGACACTCATCAAAGCATATACAAGTAGTGTTATTGAACCCTTGAGCTTCTTAAACCAAACTTACAAATAGGAAGAAGAGAAAGAATTCCCTTGTTGCATTCCTGTTAAAAATCTCTCTGCTTAGGCTACTCATTGGAGCACACACACAAAAAAAAAACTTAGATATGATGTGCCTAACACCTACTTCTAGGTAATAATTCAGACATTTAGTGTAAAAGCTAAAATGTTGGTCAGTACTGACTGGTTGGTACCCTTCTTTTATGAATTTTGCACCCAGATCATTACTATTATTTTCTTTAACCAAGAGAGGGAAAGTAAAACAATTCCCAGGATCCAGCAGTCGCACAAAGTTTTCTAACAACTGATGTAAGTGGCATATGGCTTAATACTTGTGTTTCCAGCAATCAAGAAGCAAGCTTGTGCAATATCACCAGAGCTCAGTTCCCAGTAGGCATAACAGAGATGATTACATATATTGAGATTTTTTGTGTGTGTGTCACTCAGAGAAACCAGAATCTCATACATATTGGTGTTAGCTTCCTCTCACTTCATTTCAATTTTCAATAACCAGTGTCATCACATGTATAACTGTTTCTTCATAATGAAATTTTGTGTTGAATTGGATTTCTTTCGAGTGAACGCATATTATGAAGCTTTGTGAAATCTAATACTTTAAATATTTTTTACTACTGCAAAAATCATAAACATACATCAAAGTACTCCAAAACAAGAATAATTCAGCAAGTGAATAATAAAAACAAAATCTCTATGTTTGAAAAAAAAAAGTTATATTTCTGCTTTTGATATTTGACAGGCCTGGAGAAAGAACTGCTCTGGTTAATCAGAATAATATGGTTAATGGAACTTATACATGTAGAAAGAATGAAATTCAGGAAATTAGAAGGAGTTAATACCATTAACAAGAAACAATGCCAGTCATGATCTAATCCTTCCTCAATGATCCAGGAATACCATACACAATGAACACTACGAATGGTTCTCCATTGTGCCATTTGCACCAGAAATCTGATAGCTCAAAAGTTCTAGGTGATTATTGTTAGTAATAGTGTAAACCAGTACAGCCACTGTGGAAAACAGTATACAGATTCCTCAAAAAATTGAAAACAGAAGTACATTATGATCCATCAAGTCCATTTCTGGCTATATGTCCAAACGAAATAAAATCACTGTCTCAGAGAAATCTGTGCCCCCATGTGCCTTGCAGCAATATTTACAATAGCCAAGATATGGAAACAAACTAAGTTTCTCTCAACAGATGAATGGTTAAAGGAAATGTAGTATATATGAGGTCTGACAATTAAGTTCATAAATTCATCCTAGGAAAAGTGCTACATACCTCATTGCTGAATATTACTATGGTCACCTTGAAAATACTCCACTTAGGAAGCTATGCACTGGTACCAGTACCTAGTCCACACTTCAAAGCAATTTTGGAACTCTTTCTGGAATGACCATCAGAGCCATCTTAGTACTACCCTTGATGTCCTAGGTGTCATCAAAATGCCTCCCCTTCAATGTTTTCTTTCTCTTCAAGTAAAGAAAAAAGTTATTAGGGGCCAGATCAGGTGAGTAGGGAGAGTGTTCCAATACCATTATGTGTTTATTGGCTAAAAACTACCTCACATACACTGCCCTGTAAACTGGTGCATTGTCGTGATACAAGAACCATGGGCTGGCAAAAAGTTCATCTCATTTAGGCCTAACTTTTTTACATAGCCTTTTTAGCACTTCCAAATAGTCAACTAGGTTGACTGTCCAATTGGCACAACTTCATAATGAACAGGTTAGCAACATCATTTTGACTCTTGATTTGGACAGATGAAACTTTTTGGTCTTGGAAAATCAGCTGACTTCCATTGTGCACTTTGACACTTTGTTTCAGAATCATATTGGTTCACCCATGTGCTTATCACCATTGATAACATGGCCCAAAACTTTGATTTGCCTCTCCAAAAATTCTTAGCAAACTTTGACTCTCCTTTACTTTTGTTTATTGGTGAGTTCCTTTGGGACCAGTTTTGCACACACCTTTCCCATTCTATGATTTTCAGTTAAGATTTTCCTGTTTCTTTATCAATACGTACTTTTCTGCTGTGCTTCTTCTCGTAGCTGACAATTTTAACAAACAATTCAATGAATTTTTGCAATGTTTTCATCAGTTCTGCTTATAACTGTCCGCCCTGACCTCTCTTCTTCAGTGATGCTTTCTCTCCCCTCAGAAAAAAATTTAATCCATTTATACACTGCTTTCTTCATGTCATTATTCCCATCAATTGGACTAACCTGTGCCTGATTTCACTTCCACTCTTGCCAAGATCAACAAGAAATGTAATGTTTGTTCATTGCTCTAATTGAAGTTCTGACTTACTCATGATGGCGCACAAAAACACACAACAATAATGAACACCACTCAGCAAGACACCACCACAGGTCAACACAAACACAGCTGTGAGACACTAACGTACCAAGGTTATGAACACTTACTGAATTGTTTGTACAGTGCTACTAATATAAAAATATGTGGTAGTAAGTTTGTGAACTTAATTGTCAAACCTTCTATATACACACGGATTATTATTCAACCATAAAAAGAAGGACATCCTTATATTTGCACAACAATATGGATAAACCTTGAGGTCATTATGCTATGTGAAGCAAGGCAGACATAGAAAGTCAAATACTGTATTATCTCACTTATATGCGGAGTGTAAAAACACTAAACTCATAGAAACAGAGAGTAGATTGAGAGTTTCTAGGGAAGGGGTGAGGGGAAAAATGGGTAATAATGATCAAGGTGAATAAGTTCTGGCTATCTAATGTGCAGCATGTTATAAGGTGAATACGTTCTGGCTACCTAATGTGCAGCATGGTGATTATAATTAGCAATGCTGTATTGTATACTTACAATAAGAGAGTGGATCTTAAAAATTCTCACCACACACACATACAGTACCTATGTGAGATGATGGATGTGTTCACTAGCCCCATTGTTGTAATCTTTTTGCAATATAGTATATCAAATCATCATGTTATACACATTAAACTTATGCAGTGTCATATGTCAATTATATTTCAAGAAAGAAGAAAAACTGTAGGTGCTTATATGCAACCATTCTTAGTTTCAGCACTCAAAGTGTCCAGTTCTGTTCCTGGATTTGGCAGTTTGGTGTTAAATCACCCTTTTGGTCTACTTGCTTCTTACTGCCTCAGCAAAACTATCTTCAGTCTCACCATGAGGTGAAAAACATTATGGTAATGTCTGCACAAATTCTCCATTTTCCAGATAAGTCAAGCATCACCTAGACAGTTTGTCTACTAAATTGTCCAACATGAAAATAGTTTAATTTTGCTAGTTTTGTAATAGATGATCAAGAACAGAACTCCCCCCACCACTTTTTCGTGGCATATATTATGGAAATACAGACGTGCTGATCCTTGTAACCCTTGAGGTGGCAGAGCCCAGGAGCTCCAGAGTTTTTTGACTGCAAACCATTATATTCCAATCCCTTCCAAAGTGGAACAAGATGTGGAAAAAATTACAAAACACTATTCTAGGGATCTGTGTGCTATGCATCTGTCTTTTTTTTTTTCTTTTTTAAGATTATGAGTCTTCAAAGCAAGGTAACATACTCAGATAGTGAAAATTTAAGGTTATGGTTCTCTCTTTCTTCAGCCAATTTGATAGGCTAAGTTAGAATTTGCCAAAGTGTGGTCCATGGATCTTATTTTTAAGGATGTTAATAGGTATTACACAGGAGACAAAATGAACATGTGGGGTGTGTGTGTGTGTGTGTGTGTGTGTGTGTGTGTGTGTCATTATTTGGTGAAGATTGAATTTATATATATAGTGAGTGCTGGGATAAGAAATATTGTCTTCTAAGTTGAATTTTGAGCCCTTAATATTCTAATGTATACTGTACATCTCTAAGAGGGAGCATACAGTTTAGTGCAGTGTGTCCCAAACTTGTTTGATATAAAAGCCTTTTATCTATGGAATATCAGAATCTACTTTGAGACACTGAGATATGTAAAGCTGTATTACATTAATGGCATGACTCATCTGTGGGTTAAGCAAAGTAATTCCCACTAGGAGTACTTCCCTGAGCTAGAAACAAAAGTTGCTTCAGCTAGCCTACATTTGGTATACGGAACCACTGAGGCACAACTTGGAAGATTCACTAGTCTACCAAAGGGGCCATTAAAGGGGCCACTAGTCAGAATTGACAAGATAATCATCCAGAGCAGAGAAGCTTGGAGCTACAACCTCATTGTAAGCAGGTAAAGTGAACTGGAAAGACGGAGTTATGGTCTAGTGAATTAGATAAATATGAATGCCCATATTGTCTATTGTAGATCAGTGTCCCCTGTAATGTCTATCCTTCTCTTAAAATTTCTTTGAGGAATCCGTGATGGCTCAGCAGGCTGGGCACTTGTGTTGCAGTGCCAGGGTTGAGGATTGAGTCCCGGTCCCTGTCCCAGCCCCGGCCCTGGCCCATGCAGACCCATATGCTGAACTGGGGTGTGCTTCCCACCCCATTTCAATGAAGTACACCCAAGTTTGGTTACCACCAGGGTGAGCTTCCCATGTGGGAGGCCTCCAGTTCGGCTCCTGCCTGGGATGTGCCTCCCACCCAGTAGTCCTCCTGCACAGTTCTCACCGGGTGCGGCCCTGTGCCCATCTATGGAATGAAATCATGTTGAAAACTGATGACATACAACTATGGAGACTGCTCTGGGCTCTCCCCCTTCTCTTTGTCTCTATCTGTCTCTGTCTCTCTCTGTCAAAAACAATAAATAGGGGAAGCCGGGATGGCTCAGTGGGTTAAGCGCTCACTTTGCAGCGCCGGGGACTGGGGATCGAATCCCAGCCCCGGCCCGTGTGGAACCATATGCTGAACTGGGAGCTCCCCCAGTTCAGTTCTCTCTCTGTCTCTGTATCTCTCTCTCTCTCTCTGTCAAAAATAAATAAATAAATAAATAAATAAAACAATTAAATAAATCTTTAAAAGAAAACTTTCTTTGTTGCAGACAAATGAAATAGAGTTTTTGAGATGATGACAATATTTAATTAATTTTTATTAATTTCTTGAGGGTGACATTGGTTAGTAAATTTAATGTCTAGCCCTCTCTTAAAACTTTCTTCATTGCAGACAAATAAATTAGAGTTTTTGAGATGATGACACAATTTTTATTAATTTTTATTAAATTTATTGGGCTGACAGTTAGTAAAATTGTATAGGTTTCAAGTGTACATTCCTATAATAAATCATCTATAAGGTGTTTGACAGTTAAGTTATTGAACTTGCCTCTATGCACTTATGTTTTCAACACTGTATAAAAAACCCAGTAAGGTTTCATAACTTTGGTATATCAGTGTCACATCTGCTTTCATGTCAAAGTGTGGAGGTGTCTTGCTGAATGGTGTTCATTATTGTTGTGTGTTTTTTTGTGCAGTCATGAGAATGTCAGAGTTTGAGATTGCCAAAACCTTTTGGAGAGGCAATGCGATGTTTGGAGCCATATTTTCACTGGTGATGAAATGTGGGAGTACTAATTTGACCCTAAAATAAAATGTCAAAGTGCACAATGAAAGTCAAACCAATTCTCCATGACCAGAAAAGTTCCATCTGTTCAAATCAAGAGTCAGATGATGTTGCTAACCTTTTTTGATATGAGAGGGATTGTTCATTATAAACTTGTACCACTTGGACAGTCAGCCAAGTTGACTATTTGGAAGTGCTGCAAAAGCTGTGTGGATCAGTTAGATGAAAATGACTTGAACTTTTTGCCAACAACTCATGGCTCTTACATCACAACAATGCATCAGCTTACATAGCACTGTCTGTGATGGAGTTTTTAGCCAGTCAACAAAGAACTTTATTGGAACACCCTCCCTATTCACCCTATCTTTACCTGAAAATAAAATAAATATTAAAAGGAAGACATTTTGATGACATCAGGGACATCAAGTGTAATATGATGATGGCTCTTATGGCCATTCCAGAAAAAGAGTTCCAAAATGGCTTTGAAGGGTAGATTAGGTGCTGGCATCAGTGTATAGCTAGCTTCCCAAAGGGAGTACTTCGAAGGTGACCATCGTGATATTCATAGGTTCTGGGTGTACAATTCTATAACACATCATCTATGTGCTGCATTGTGTGCTTTCTACCCAGAGTCAGTTCTCCTTCCATCACTATATATTTGATGCCCCCTCTCTCCACCCATCCCTTTTACCCTCAGGTAACCACTAAACTGTTGACTGTGTCCATGAGTTTTTGTTTCTGTGTTACTTTCAGTTTTATATTCTACATATAAGTGAAATCATATGGTTCTTGATTTTTTCCAGTCTAACTTATTTCTCTTAACATGATCAAAAAAATTAAGAATAGAATTACCATATGGCCCAGAAATCCCTTTTCTGGGGATCTACCCAAAAAACTTGAAAGCCTTAGTCCACAAGGATATATATACCCCAGTGTTTATTGCAGCACTGTTAACTGTGGCCAAGTCATGTGGCACAATTTTTAAATTTTTTGATATAAAATTTTCATCCCATTGAATTTGATGATTTAAAATGTACAATTCAGTGGCCTTTGTAATAGTATATTCATAGATTTGTGTAACAATAACCACAATCAGTTTTAGAACATTTATATCACTCCAAGAGGAGACCCTTTGCCCTTTAAGCAGTTAGTTCTCATTCTTTTCTCCATTCAGCCCTTACCACTAATCCACTTTCTCTGTCTATTGATGTGTCCATTTTAAACATTTCTTATAAGTGGAATAGTATGACAGGGGGTCTGATGTGTCCAGCTTCCTTCACTTAGCATAATGTTTTCAAGGTTCACCCATGTTATAGCATGAATCAGTATTCCATTCCATTTTGTGGTTGAATAATATTATATTTTATGCCTGCACTACATCATGTTTATCTATTTATCATCTTATGGACATTTGGCTTATTTTTACCGTTTGGCTATTGTTAATAGTGCTGCTAGGAACATCAGTGCATGAATTTTTATGTGGACATATGTTTTTAATTGTTTTTAGGTATCACCTAGGAGTGGAATTACTAGATCATGGTAACAACTATGTTGATCCTTTTCAGAACCTGCTAGACTGTTTATTACAGTGGTGAACCATTTACATTCCCAGCAGCAATATATGAGGTTTCCACTTTCTTCATAACATCACTAGCATTTGTTTTGTTTTTTTATTGGTTTTTTTTTGACAGAGAGAGACAGAGAGAGATACAGAGACAGAGAGAGAACTGAACTGGAGGAACTCTCCAGTTAAGCACATGGGTCTGCACGGGCCAGGGCCAGGATTCGATCCTCGGTCCCTGGCGCTGCAAAGTGAGCGCTTAACCCACTGAGCCATCCCGGCTTCCACTCACTAGCACTTGTTGTATCTGTCTTTTTTATTATTGCCATCCTAGTGGGTGTATAGTGGTATCTCACTGTGGCTTTGATTTCCATTTACTTGAAGACAAATAATGTTAAGCATCTTTTCACGTGCTTATTGGCCAATATCTTTTTTGGAGAAATACTTATTCAGATCCTGTGTCTTATTATTTATTGAGTTGTAATAATTCTTTATATATCCTAGATACAAGTCCCTTACCAGATAAATGATTTGCAAAAGTTTTCTCCTATTCTGTGGGTTGTCCTCCCCATTTTTGGATAATGTCTTTAAAGTACAAAAGTTTCTAATTTTTATGAAATCTAACATGCATTATTTTCTTTTGTTGATTGTGCTTTTGGTGTCATATCTGAGAACCCACTATTTAAACCATAGTCATGAAGGTTTGTACCTATGATTTCTTCTAAGAGTTTTAAACCTTAGATCTTAATTTTAGGTCTTTTATACATTTTGAGTAGATTTTTATATACACTGTGAGGAAAACGTCAAACTTAATTTTCTTGCATGTATAAATGGCCCCAGCATCATTTGTTGAAAAAACTATTATTTCCTCATTGAATGTCTTCACACCTTTTCCAAAAATCAGTTGTTTATGAATGTGAGGGTTTATTTTTGTACTTCTATCTCTGTTCCATTGACTTATATATACCTTTCCTTATTTCAGTATCACACTGTATTGATTACTATAGCTTTGTAGTTGGTTTTAAAATTGGGAAGTATGATACCTCCAACTTTGTTCTTCTTTTCACATGATTATCTTGGCTATTCTGGGTCCTAATTACACATTTTGAAACTTCACATTACTTGTATAGACACTGCCTTTTGGTTTAGAAGGCAACTCTTAAGTAGATATTTAGACTTCGCATATGTGAGCCAAAGACAAAGCCTTAGTTCAGTATGGAAGTGGATGCAAAAGACCCTCAGTTAATTGGCACCCATGGGGATTGGTAGATGCCAGATAAATGTAAATAGATTCATCATTACTTGAACTCAAGCAACTGGCCCAATTTGAAGCAACCAGAAAAAAATGTTGCTGGTTGCTTGAGAGTACCACTTATTTGAGTTCAATTAATAGACAGTCTTCTGTATTTCAAAATCTGAATCCAAGAACCCCAAGAGAATGGGATTGGGAATCAGGCCTTAAATCTATTCAATAGTCTATGAAATAGGGTATAATCAAGGTTAGCTCCAAATCTATGTGTTTTTACTCATTAATTATTGTGATTTGAATTTATCTTAGAATGGTGCTGGAGACTGTGACTTTTCATGGCCTCCATTTTGGGTGAGAACCACTAGCTGACTGTAACTAGGGAATGTCATCAAGAAGAATCATTTTTCCCTTTTTTTGTTCCACATATATAGTGAGGAGGAATTTGATAGCATTTTAAAGTATACTGAGAGATATTACAACAAAAGTATTTATATTTTGATATGCTTAATTCTTAGGATAAAATGACTTTATTATGTGGAGCCTACTCAAAATCACTAATATCATATGGATTGGTAAGCTAATGTTGAGTATGAATGGTGTTCTTTGATTCTGTAAACTGTTCATTCTACTTATACAACAGGAGGTGGTATGGCTAGTATATCACATATCCAAGGCCTCCCAATTCTTGATTTTCCTTCCTGAAAGTTTTTTTTAATAATATTATAAAACATTTTAATATTACAAAGTCACTTCGATTACATAGTCATTATAAATTTTGCCAAGGTGGAGTATGGATTTTGTGTTCATTAGAGCCCAAAATTAGAATTGGCATTGCTGCAACTGTCAACATTGCTTGGCTCAAAGGAATCAAACATTTTTTCATAAAATCTTGGATAACTGATAATTGGTATGTTCCCTGTTTTCCAGCATAGTTTAGTTTTTGAAACTATCTTCTGTTTTACTCCCTTGATATATACTTCTTTTGGCCTGAAAGTTGAATATGTGATTCTCTTCCAAATGAATGATATTTCACATGATGCCTGAACTAGTGGGCACATAGAGAACTGTCCCTGGAGTCAGGAGAAAGAGAATAAATTATTTCTTTAATGTTCTCAGCTTTAGTTGGCCCAAAATCTGGCAGTTAGAACTGAGTAGTCTGGAAAAACCATCTGGCACACATACATCTGTTCTCACATTTGCCAATCAGGATTTATCAAAAATCAATGGCTCAAAACCATGAAGCTCTTAAGAAGTGCTAATTTGTGGCTAAAGAATAATTCAAATGCCACACCATTTTGTCCTTATGGAGTATAGTTTTGTTTGGGAGAGTTCAATGAATCTATTTCATCTTCCTTTTTATATTCTCTGGGAAAAGAAGAAAAAGTAGAAAGTAGTTAATACCTTAGGTCCTTCTTTTCTCTCCCTTTGTCTTTTTAGATACTTGAATGATTTTGCCAAAGTGGTTTAGATACCTGATGCTATTTATCAATGGGCAATCAGACATCTCTGCTCTCTTCCCAGTCATTAGGATGTTCTCAGCAAAATAGCAACACTTGATTCTAAATCAGTTCTCACTTACCATCCCTACTTTCCAACTTTCTGCTTGCCACTCAAAGTTGGTCATCTATGAAGAAACGCCCCCACTCCCTTCCCACTAGCAAAGGGGAGGGGGCATTTATTATTCATGCTTTCTCTTTGCCAAGGTATATTCTCTTGCCTCAAACTCAGAACAGCTCATTGACTTGTGGGGATCCAAAAGCCGCAGGCGGCAGAACAAGTTTATTATGGGAAGCACATGACTCTGCCAGATTACACTGACAGATTTTGAAGCTGGAGCAAGCAATTGGCTGGCATTCTTCAGGCATTAATATCCTTTGGCTCTCACCGTGCTCATTGTTATACAGGTGCCCCTTATAAAGTACACAGA
>PVKE010036942.1:0-16144 GCA_004027555.1 Craseonycteris thonglongyai | reverse complement strand
AGGCTTTCAGACTGCTAGAGGTGGGTATGATATCTTTTTTAAGGTTTATTTTATTGTTTGAGTGAAAGCAAGAAAGAGAAAGAGAAGGGAGGAGGGCCCAGAGAAGTCTCCATAGTTGTACATCATTGTGACATGGTTTCATTCCACACAAGTGGATGGGGGGCCACACAAGGTGGGAACCGAATTAGGAGCCTCCCACATGAGAGGCAAGAACCTTCACCACTGAGCCATCTCTGTGGATACCAGTTGGGCTGTAGTTCTGCATAAGTGTTTGCACAGGCCAGGGCCAAGAATTAAACCCTGGACCTTGGGATTGTGAGGCAAGTGTTCAACCACTGAACTATCCCGGCATCCCCTAAAAATCTCAACATATTTATTTTGTAATTTTAACCCTTAGAATTAGAAACCCGCATAATAAATTTAATCATTATCAAAGCAATATAATGATCATATATATATTTAAGTCATTAATTAAAATGCTAACATACTAACGTTAATATCATTAATCATTGACATTTCAGGGTGTAAATTTTTTTTTTAAGCCTGACTTCTTAGGAGTTGTTTCTGTGTTAGAATAGTGTACTGAGAAGTGGGTGTTTTGTCAGAGATTATTTCAGTCCCCTGTGTCAGTGAGGTGTCCTGTGTTGCTAGGATGCTTGTGACTTTGGAAATGGTTTCAAGTCGGCCCACATTCTGGTCAGATTGCTCCCCGGGGGGTGCACCCTTGCACAAAGGTACAGCCTTTCTAACCTCCAAAGTTGACTGTGATCCCAGAGGGTTTGTCTTGTCTATTTCTTTCCCAGGTTCTATCAAACTTCTGACTGCTCTGCCATTTTCATTGCACATGAAGCTACTAAGCTCCTCTAAAAGGCTCTCAACCTAAGTCTATATACTGTTTTCAACAACACGCTTAAGCACGCCTCTCCATTTTCTCAGAAAAGTCCCCTCAGGCAAAGCTGCAGAGCTCTGTCCTTCTGGCCTACTTTCCTCAGTGAGCAAAATCCCTGTTCCCTGTACCCTCATTGGGGGCCAGGATCCACTTTAAGTGACATTTTTACTCATGGAGTGGGCACAGACACCAGCAAGCAGCTCCTGTTTTTTCTTGGCTCGCACTACTAGCGTGGAACCTCTGATCAAGAACAGAACCGGAGCAGGGGCATTTGGGTTCCCAGCATCCCTTTCGGTGGAGCCCTTGCCCTATGATGGTAGAAGAAGGGCGTCAGTTGTACCTGCTTAGAAAAGAATGTCTCTCAACACAATGCTAGAGGAGGAGGAAGAGAAACAGCAGAATCCTGCCCCTCCCAGCAGGAAATACTAATCTCAGAAGAGAGCTGTCCAGAGAGCGAGCTTTTGTCTTCTTGGTAGCACATACAACCGGTAGAGCTTCTACAACATAGTGCTGGAGGTCTGGGTGGCTCAGAGGCCACCGAATTTCTCTTTCTTACTGAGATTTAGTGGACGCTCTTGAATAAATGATCGTCCATTTTCTGTATGCCCTTAGAATAATCTCCAGTGGCCTATCTATAACATAAATAATTTTTAAAGTAATTTTCACCACTTAACACTAAAGTTAATAAACAGTTAAAGTGGTTTTGCTGAGGAGATAGTCCACTGACTTCCTTACTCCATCATTCATGAAATTCTGGCCCATGAAAATATTATTCAATAAATCAAGGCCATTAAACTAAAGCTATATTCAAAGAAAAATTTTTTGATGAACACAAACACTATATTTATTGATCTCTAGCCAATTCGTGAGATTAGCCAACATTCTGCATTTTCTTCATAAAAACTACTAAATAATATCTACTACACACTGAGTGCTCACAGCTAGTTGTCTACTTTGTTTTCCCTTCCACTTCTACTCTCAATTTTGAGTTGTGTGTTTGTTAAGAATCAGTGCTGTATCCTACCTTTCCTGTTTAGATCTATATGTACTTCTTATTTTAATAATGTAACATGTAGAAAGAGAGTTGTTTATTTTAAGATGCAGTAGAATTCTTTACAAAACCATAGACCAGTTATTTCTAAAAACACACTCATCTTGGTGTGAGCAAGACAGCTATTAAAAAAAAAATAGTGCTAAAACTTGTGAGTGAAAAACTGATAAGGAAGAATAGACCTGCACAGTCTCAAAGAACCTCCCTGCAAAGTGCTTAGTAATTACAAAGGGAGTATAATGAGCAGAACAGCTGGGCACCACGTAAGAATTAATAGGATAAAACTATATCCTGAGCAACCAGATGTCAAATACTAAGAAATACAGAACATAATTTATGTAGTATTCCTCTCAAGAATGCATAACCTGAACATGATCATGAGGATACTGCAGACAAATTTAAACTAGAGAGTATTGTACAAAATGATAGACCTGTACTTATCAAAGAAAAGCAGAGAAACTAGTCCATATAAAAGAAAACTAAAGAAAGACATACAGCAATTAAACGCAGTGCATGTTTCTGGATTAGACCCTGGACCAAGAAAAAGCAAAATTATCAAAGACATTATTTGGTCAAAGGGCAAAATTAAAACATGGACTATAGGTAAGATATTATTTATTCATTATATTGTTGAGGAGATTGGTGCTATTTAAACTGTGGTAACTGAAATTTGTGCATGTCAGAACTGTGCAAAATGAAATCTATATTTATCTATCCATCTATCTATCTATCATCTAATCTTTCTATCATCTCTCCTCTATGTAATTCCACGTATTAACTAAATTTTCTCATTTAACAAGCAATCATTACTTATGATGTTTTTACTAAGAAGATGCCTGAAGAATTTAGTATTTTTATTATTTTTCAAAACAAAAATAGCTTGTCCTCCTTCAACAACAACAATAAAACAAACAACAACAAAAACATATTACTCCATCCTCCACAAGATGATGTTACTTTTTAATAAAACTGAGTTTTCCACAAATACAAATAAGCTTTCAAATATAATCAAAAAGGAATATAATAAATAGACTGGGGTTTACCTAAAAATTCATTGCCAGATATTGTTGAAACCAGAGTATACGGGCAGCTAATTTGTTACCTTGCTTTTTAGGAACTTCTGACTTATGAAACAGACAAATTTAGTAAAGCACCTTCTAGCTTCGATTTGGCTCCTGAGTTGTTTAGGTTAAGAATAATCACTTTAGGCAAGGCCATAAATAAAATTACATCACAAAAACTGAGGTTGACTGCTTATTTTGCACCATTTTCCTTCAGATCAGAGTCAGCCTTTCACATTTCTGCGCAATCCCAGTGCCTTGCATCACCAACTACAGGATAATTGCATCTAAGAACAAATGTACTGATCTCTATACTCTGAGAAAACTGCAATATTTTGTAAGAATTTTAATTGTATATTCTCTTTAGATCTTAGATTTTTGCCCCTTTAAGGTCAAATCTGACATAGCAGGACCCCTGGGACCTACCCAAAGTTCCCGTAGTAGACAAACTATTCATCCTCATTCACAGAGACAAAATGTCTTTGGAAAAATTTCATCACCCTAATGGAAACCACCCACATGGCACCAGTAATCTATCTTCCTGTGAAACTCCTTAAAACAGCTACTGTGCTTATAAATCCCAATTGTGGGTAAAGGTGACAGGGGATTTGCTTATCAGCATTTTATAGTCACAAAAGAAAAAAAAAAGCTTTTCTCTTAAATAGTCTTCTAAAAGTAAACTAAACAAAATGAAACTTCTGCCCTTTCCCTGGATTTCGGTATTTTGGTACCTAGAAAGAGTAACCCATTAGCTAGTTTACACATTATCAGAAAACATCTTATGTAAGAAAGGTTTTGACACCGATTGTGGAGGAAGGTATGGGACTATTAATTCATTCATCAAATCTTTAAAGGCCCATTATGTTGAACCCTGAGAGGATAATATTAGAATAGAAAATTAAAATTAAAAAATGAAGCAATTACCCCTAAAGAAAGGTGTAGGCTTTGCCTCGTAATCATTTTGTTCACTAGTTGGGTCAATTGTCACAAAGGTTCTGCAAATGAAAATACAGAGTAGGCATTGTTCACAGATTGAATAAATGTGCTACAAGCCAGTGCACTATTTTATTGTGTATAGAGTTCTCACTGAGAGTCACTAAATACAAGCTGCTTTAAAATAGTGCACAATGTATATTAATTAGCTCATCACTGATTTCTAACTCATTGGACATCAATATTACAATTATTATTAAGTGAGGAGTTCGTGACATTCATTTGGTTATTTCAAAAAAAATCTTAGTTCATACTGATAAGGATCACTGACACAAGATACTTGGGAATAAAAATTTTCAGGATGCCATAATAGTCTGTGATTGAGCCCTTACCTCTCATTTGCAATGTCCAGGGTTCCATTCCCAGCCCCAACCCATGCAAATCCATATACTGAACTGTGGTGCTACTGGTAACTGCAAGTGGTAACCTCCAGGATGGTGGCCTCTCATGTGAGAGGCCCCTACTTCGGTTCCCACCTCGTGTAGTCCCACATCCACCAGTGTGGAATGAAACCACGTCACAATTAATGATGTACAACTATGGAGACTGCTCTGCTCCCCACCCACCTCTTGCCTTCTCTCACCTTCTCTCAAAACCAATAAAAGAAATCTTCCACACACACACACAAAGTTCTCAGGGACTTTTGATCTCTTTAATCATTATAAATATTATAATCTCTTTTAGATTGTTCCATTTTATTTCATTTTGGGATACCAATTTTACTTTTTATAGCAGCTGCTTGCACTTCTTTATGGTAATTTATTTTCTAATTTTTAATTTTTTTATAAAAGATAAGTAAGCCCTGTTTTATGAGCATCTTCTTGAAGAAGCATTTTGAATTAGTTTCTTAGGTCTTCGGGAATTCTACAAGAGGTAGATCTGTTCATATAATTTATTCTTAGCTTGAAATTAACATACCACTTAAGTACTTACAATTTAGACTTGATATGCTTCTGTGGCATTGGCTTGTATCAATTTTTTGAAACTATTTTTTCCACCCAATGCTTAGAAGAGATTGAATTAAATCTTTAATAGTGGGTAAAATTACCTGAGACAGGAATAGAGTTCCTCTGATCATGTTTTTACAGACTGAATGTCTTTTGTAGTTCTTTAATGAGATATCTTCACTCTAGATATGTATTTTGTCTGGATCCCTACTTCTATATTAAAAATCAAAACTCAAGCCCCAGCAATTAGGGACATCATCAAGGAAAAATCACAAGTAGTACCTGGTCTGGGAAACAGCTTCACCCACAACTAAATAGGGACAACAGGTTTCCTGGTGCACCCAAATCTCACTCTGCATGCTGAGGGAGCACCAGCAGGAAATAGTGGCAGCAGAATCAAATAAACCAAGCAGACCCAAATAATGCCTCAAAGGCTCTAAAAATTTAACGATCATTTAAATCAGGCCAGGGTGGTTTCCTTCTAAAATAAAACATAACAACAATTGAATCCAGATTTTCTCAAACAGAACAGTAAAAATGTCCAAGATATAGCAACACAACAACAAAAATCACCTATTATACCAAGAAACAAGAAAAGCACAACATGAACATCAAAACATGACTGACAGAGGTCAACACTGAGATTTATCGATGTCAAATCATCGAACGTCAAAGAATCAAATAAGTATTTTAAAGCAGCCATTGTAAAAGAATGTTTCAATAAGCAACTGCAAGTCCTGTTGAAATAAATTTAAAAAGTAGAAATAGAAATTCTCTGAAAATAAATAGAAGTTATTAAAAAGAACAAAATAAGACTAAACACACAATGATAAGGGACAAAATCTTACTGGGTAGATGCAATGATGGAGTGAAGGTCACCAAAGACCCTATCAGTGGAACTGAAGACAGATTAGTAGAATTTACCCAGTATAAAAAAATTTTTTTTACCATGCCCTCAGTTTTCTGTGGGACATTAACAGAAGATTCCATATTCGTATAATCAAAGACCCAGATGGAGAGGAGAGAGTGTTGGTTTAAAATCTGGCCCCAGTACAAAGGGCAAAGAGGGATGGAAGAGGCAGACCACTCCAGATTGGTAGGTGGAAGGTTTAATAAGCAAGGGAACTTACATGTGAGGCTTGTCTTTGCCAACCATAAGACCAGAATCTAAAAGTTTAGATAGAGGTTTTAACTAGGTTTAGTCACATATACCATCCAGTGGGTCTCAACAACACATTACTCTCTCAAGGCTGTGCCCTTGAAAATGGTTGCCACTGTGAAAGTGGTGGGCAAAAGGTACATTTCAAGAACTGGGGAGAGAATAAGGAGCCTCCAATTGCCAGGGTCCCACTAGCAGGTCAATTGGCTGTCACATCCTCTCAATGCCCTCCCCTGACACTCCACCTCTGAGTGTTTCTTACAATCTTACATGACCCCTTCTTCCATAATGTGCCCTGGGTGGTCAGCAAGGGAGCTCACTAGCATGGAGGTGGCCTGCTGGGCATCTGTGTGGCTGCATTAGAGGCAGATTCCACAGCGACAATATAGGCACATGCAATAGAAAACAGAGCTCAAAATAATGATTCCCAAAATAAGTAACAGCTATTTTTTCTACCAAGAGTCCCATGATCTGAACCACTCATTGATGAAATTTCCTAGGCTGAGTCTCAAATCACTCAGGGCATTCACTTGAGTCCTCCTGTAATTTAATAATGATGACACATTAGCAAACTCATCAAGTCTAAACATACAACTGTTCTTTTTGGATAATTGCACAGGTGACTCCCTTCCAGGCAGTAAGAATGTCCAAAGCCATCCTATTTTGGAGGACAGCTTTACTCATTAGAGACATTTCAGTGTCCAGCAAAGACAGGCTTTGCCAGCTATCATTTAAGGCTTGCTGGGTGAATTAAGTAAGGGCTCCTATGTGTGTTATTATGTCTTCCAGTCCAACAGAGGGAACAAAGATGACTGCCAAATGATGGTACCAGTGGAAAACAGAATGTGCCCATCTGGCCTGAAGGAGGGGGAGGTGGCATTTTTCGGAACTTGACTAGGTTGTACATGCCGTGCATGTTGGCTAGGAGAGGCAGCACTGTCAGGTATGAAAAGATGGACTGAGGGTGGCATATGCTAGACCCCTTCTCATCACCCTCTTTCAATAGTGCATACTCCATTCCAAGTATAGTGTGTTGAAATGAGTCCAGCTTGTAGCCGAAAAACAGTGGAGACTGAGCAACTCCCCCTTACTCATCCTGGCAGGATGTCCCATTGCAAATTCCAGTGGATAATGCCTTTCCCAGACATGAAGGGACTTGGTGTTCTCAACAGCAACAATAGTATATTGATCTGCAGTAAAGTCAGGATAGTGGCTCTTTCCCATGACCTCCATCCCCACCCCTTGATAGAGAGGATAAATTCTTACCATGTGTTTGATATCTTGGCAGGTGTTCCCAGTCTGGCATGGGAGGCAACAAGCCCTACTGGTTGATCAATCCAATGTATTAAAGCCTGGGATGGTACTTTAGCCCACCCAGCCAAAGTAGTTTTAATTTTTATTATTCAGTTCTACTAATCCTATTGCTTGTGGGTTATATAGGAGCTGGAACATGTGTTCAATGTATGTTCTTTTGCCCAGTCTTGCTAATCAAGACTTTTAAAATGTGAAGTTTGACCACTGTCTATTTAACAAGCACATCCATACATGGTATTTAGCTTCTTTTTTTTCATTGCTAAATTTATTGGGGTTACATTGGTTAGTAAACATTACATAGGTTCCAGGTATACAATGCTTTTCATAATTATATATTTAGCTACCTTTCCCTCCTCTCCCACCGTCACCCACCCCCAACCCCCAATATCCACAGGTAACAACTAAACTAGGGACTCTATCCATGCAATATTTTTTTCACTACTTTCAGTTTTATAGTCTACATATGAGTGAAGCCATGTGTTTCTTCTCTTAGCATGATGATCTCAATTTCCATCCATGTTGCTGCAAATGGCAGCATTTCATCTTTTCTTATCACTGAGTAATATTCTATTGTGTATATATATACCACAGCTTTTCAATCCAGTTATCTATCAAGGGGCACTTAGTTTTGTTCTTTTTTTAAACCCCTGATGGTGGCAGTGTGATTTGCATGGTGACAGGTAAAGCTTGGGTTAAGCCAGACCAGGGAACAGTATCTACACAAACCAAGGCATATTTAGTATCCTTGCTCAGAAGAAGGAGACCAATGTAATCTATATGCCAATCTTTCTCCCATTGGGAATGCTGATAGATGGCCCCAGACATCTTTGGCAGTGTCATTGGGAATTGTTTAGAACACACAGGACATGTTGTTGCTACATTAATTAAGTCACTATATTTCAAGGACAATCTGGCACCCTTGGCAGTATGCCATTCCACTGGGTGCTCTGGTAGCCAATATTCTGTGCACTCAGTCTGATAGATCTACAGAAGGGTAAGTTACTAGGGCTCATCCAGGACTAGGACATCAGTTTCGTGATTGCCAGGGTATATTGGTGTATTATGAGTCAAAACATGGAAGATAGTGCAGGCTGCCTCAGGTCCTCACAGATAAACCCAACATCTTCCCACATATCCTGACCCCACAAGTGCTTATTCATGAACACCCTCCCTTTGGTTTCCCATTGCTCCAGTAATAGGGTTAATCCCTATAGAACAGTCCGACTGTCAGTGTAAAGGATTAAAGCCAAACTCATGTGTGTTCACCAGACAAATTGCTGTGAGTTCAGCCCACTGGCTGCTGCAGATTCTTTCTCTTTCTAGGCATCTGTATATCAGGCATCACTGTGACTTTTCCTCACTTCCACTCTACAGACCCCAGGGACCACCACAGAAATAGAGGTGGGGGTGTTTAGAGGATCTTTACACTCTAGTGGGCCTAGCAGCACCTGCACTTCCAGAGAGAGAGGGCTGGCAGACAGGGTGTTCTTCTGCTGCAAATAGGCATGGCACCTATTCAGCGTGGGGGTTTGTGACATGTCTCAAGTGGCTTGACGGCACTTGTTCTCTCAACCTACCCCTTGATAGGAAGGAAAGTTCTTAGCATCATCATGCTGCTTCTTTGTAAGAGGCTCTACCTGTTGAAGTGCTGTTTACATTGCTAAGAACTGTTGCTCTCTGGAGGTGTACCATGATTCAGCCCTCTTCCAAGGTTGGGACCAAAACCCTAGGGGTTGTATCTCCAGCTGTTATCATGGCTACAGTGCTCAATGCATAACTTCTGGAGTCACAGACACACCTCATTCAAATGGTAGCCCTGCTTAGGAGATGTCCCGAGCCTTCATTGGCATTACTAGTATGTTTGCCTCTCCAAGGCACTTGCTGCTCTGATCCCCAGTTTCACGTGCACCCTCTCTTCTCCAGGCGTTATAGGGGATGGATGTGATGTGGTAGGTGGGGAAAAAAAGTCCTCCAAATCTCCCTGCAAGGCTAGCACCCCTTTTATGTTTTTTGAGATTGGATAGGGTTACGCTTTGTCAATCGCAGCTTCTGGAACAATACCTGTCTTACCTAAATATGTTGACTCCCCAAAACTTAATAATGCTGTCTGAGCCCTGTGTTTTCTACTGAGTTCACTGCCCATCCTCTCTCTTACAGATGTTTCTGCAAAGTCTTCCAAGGGTCCTTCCCATATGAACATTATCTCATTGATATAATGCACCCACTTGACTGATGTGAGGAAGGATAACAGGAATGGGTCTCAGGTTAACATCCCATGACATGTGGGGCTGTGCAACGGCCTTGGGGAAGCACATTTTCAGGAACACTTATATTGATAACATATTTATATAAAGATAGCCTGAAGAAAGTTTTGCAGCACTTCTGATTTGTCAATGCTGCTCATGTAATTTATCAAGCAAGTGTACTTAGTTTAATACCTCTTTTCTTTTCTATAAAGAGAGAGAACAAATCTTTTGGGATGTTTCAGGGCCCCTCTTTAAAATCCCAAAGTTTGAGGTCAAAAAGACTTTATTTGGAATTTGATTTAGAGAAAGCTTGTCAAAAATATCAAGTTTTTAAAATACTTTTTAAAATAGGATCAACAGTCACTGTGAAACAATAATACTTAGTTAACTATTTAATGAAAGAAAAAAGACTTCAAAGAAAAATACAGAAAATTACATTGTTGTAAAAAAAACTTAACCCTTTTAAACAGAGAAGGTTCAGTTTTGTTTTGTTTTTTTAAGTAATCATAGGCTTGATAAAGAAAACATAAAGCACAGGAAATTATTTTGATAAAACACAGAGTCTTTGGTATCTAGGCAGATTACTTCAAAGGTAAAGAAAAATGTTTCATAATTTTTATCAAGAACAGACCAATAATCCTTGAAAACTTTGTCCTAAGGAATCAATGCCATTTAATCCATCATAATTAAATTTCTGAAAACTAAAGACAGAAAAATTTTGAAAGCAGCCAAGGAGAAATGATGGATTACTTATAGGGAAACACCAATTTAAATTACAGAGGATTTCTCATCTGAAGCTATGGAGCCGAAGCAAGTGGCACACCATTTTTCAAGTATGGAAAGAAAAGAACTGTCAGCCATACAGTCTATACTTGATGAAACTATCCTTCACGAATAAAGAGAAATAAAATTATACTCACATGAAGGTTTTTTTCTCTGAGAAGTTGTTACCAGACATACTCATAAAGGTTGAGTAAAGGAAGTTCTTAAACAAATAAAATTATAAAGGAAAAAAAAAAAAGGCCTTTTGAAGCATCAGCAAGAAAGATCAATGGAAAAAGCAAAAGTATTGGGACATACAATTAGCCATCATTCTCCTTGTGAATTTTATATTTGTTAATGAAAAAAATTGACACTACAGGCAATGATATTTAAAAGTGGGGAAAGTAAAGGATCCTAAGTGGGAATATAGTTTTTATACTTTATTAAAAATGATAAACTGTTGATTCTGGGAGATTGTGATAAGTCATATAGCATAATATAATGCCTAGATCATATGGAAAATTATGCAGAGATTAATTAAAAAACATAAATAAAGCAAGATTGAATCTTAAAATGTGTTCAAGTGACCCACAGGAGGGAAGAAAAGGGAAACAAAGGAATGAATATCAGAGGAAACAAACATAAATAATAAACAGCAATGTTAAGCTCTAACATATCAATAATTACCTTAAAGTTTAGTGGTATAAACATACCAGTCAAAAAGACAGAAATTGGTAGAATAGATTTGAAAACTCTATAGTGCAAATATAGTCTGTTAACAAAATTCAAGCCTTAAGCCCCAAGGCCTTTATCCAGTTTTAATAATTTTTCAAGCCACTGCAATTTCAATTTGTTTTTCTCATTTTAAGTTCCATTTTATTTCTGACAACTGGGTTTTTCTCTTTCTTTTAAGCTAGGTCTATATGTTTTCTACTAGGGTGCTATTTCTCTTGACTTTAATATTATATTCTGGCACACTGCTGGATGTTGAACAAGGTCCTTATAGAGACTACACAGTGATTTTATGGCATTATAAAAATCTGGGAAAGAATAGAATATTAATCTAATATGGCTCTGAAAAAAGTCTGCACCTTATGGATATACACCACATTTTTTCAAAGAGCTTTTTCTCTCAACATTGACCAACAAAATCTATTTTTCTTCTTTTAACAAGAGAACTAAGTATTTGCGGGATACATGGATAACCAGCTGGAAACCATATTCCCCATCCTCTATTGGTATTTGAAATAGCCAGTGTTTAAGAACCAGATGATAATTAGTGAGCAGATATGATATATGCCATTTCTCTATTGAGACTATAAAAAAAAGTACGTATACCTATGATCCCTCAGTCCATTTTTCTTTCTGCTGACTGGGAAATTATGAGAGCTGAAGCTACTGGACCTAGAGATATAGGCCACTTGTTAAGAATGTCAAAGGTGTCCCTTCTATCCTGAAAGTTTTGAATGTTGGGTGAGAGAAAAATAAATTTCTGTGTGTTCGGGACTTTATATAGAGAGAGGTATCTTTGTTTTCAAATCTTAGACTTGGACAACCTCCAGAGTAAAGTAAGCTATGGCTCACTAACACTTAGTGAAAAATAGAGATGAAGATTCAAGCATGACTTGGTTGTAAAAACTAAGCTGGTCATAGATATTGGTCTCTATGGAGCAGTCAGGTAGATCAATCTGACTTCCTGATTGAAAGATCTGTCAGAGCTCAAAAAGCATTCCTAAAGACATGGCCCAATTTTTCAGTGGGAAATCATTCAAAAGGATGTATGTGCAGTATGCTTACAGAAGGATCTTGAATAATGAAGTGAAGTAGGAGTCAACCTACAGGTCAAATCAGCCCATCATCTGTGATGTGTGTTTGTGTGTGTGTGTGTGTGTGTGCGTGCACACACGTGTGCGCGCAAAATCCTGTGGGTTTTTGCTAACATACACTGTGTAGTCAAGATTGAAATCAAGATAATAAACAATCCAACCACCCCCTAAAATTCAGTCTCCTTCCCCAACCCCAAGACCTGGCAAAGCTACTTTTATTATTATAATTATTATTACTATAATAATAATTTTACTTCTTATAAATTCTGTTTCTCAATTATTGTCATGACTACAGGGAAGATCCTTCTTCTGTGAACCGGAGAAAGATTTTTTGGGCACGAGAAGAACACACAAGAATATGCTAACTCTTGGAAGAAATTGGCATGTGGGTGAGTGGACCTGGAGAAGTACAGTTATTTTGAGCAGACACTCCCTCCCACTGCCCATCCCATTCCTATCCAGCTTTCTTGATTCTTCACAGACATGTACTTGACATGACCTACACGAGTCCTCATAGGTAACAATGATCATAGAACACACACACCATCTAAGAGAACTTCAAAAGCACACCCAATCTTCTATGACCTAATCTTCTATGTAGGTATCCACACCTCCGAGCAAGAAAATAAGCAGGTTGTGGGGGGCAAAATAATAAAAAGCAAAGGATGTTTGCTTATGACAGCTGCTTGTTTGAGTGTACCCTCTTTCCTTATAAAAACTGTGCTTCTAATGAGGTGAAGGAATATGTCATTTGGGGAGGGGTGGGAATCCTGGCCAAAGAAGGACCCAGCCAAGTGTCTGAATAAAGGTGCAGTAACAGCCTTGAAACTCCTGCTGAGTCGCTTAAGAATTTTCCCTCAGCTTTAACCTGAAATGCCCTCTGCGAAAATCCAGATGTCTTGCTACACAAACCACTTCAGCAAGAGGGTACAAACCAACAAAGGGGGCTTTCCTGGGGTGTTAGACTTGCATCTGAGAGGAAGGAACACAGCTCCCTTTCTTCTCTCTCAGTTCAATGCTGGGACAGAAGCTGTCAGCTAGTGCTCCTAATGCTGATTTGACTCCAACCCCAGACGCCTAGGGTCTCATAACACAGGGGCTCCGTTCATTGAGAAGCTTTTAGCTTCCCTGGGCCACCTCAGAAGAAGAATTGTATTGGGCCACATATAAAATACACTAACACTAATGATATCTGATAAGCTAAAAAAAATTGCCAAAAAAAAAATATCATAATGTTTTAAGAAAGTTTATGAATTTGTGTTGGGCCACATGTGGCCTGTGGGCCATGGTTTGGACAGCTTGATATAAAGCATTCTAGCTATCAGTAGAAAAACTGAGTGTTAGGTAGCAAACTACAATAGAACTGCACTTGTGTAATGAGTCATTATAGGCATAGTAGAGTAAATAAATTTCAAAACTGCTATAAACATATAACTTTTCCTTGTATTGCCAAAATTACTGAAAAATAAGGTATGCAGCCACAGCTGAATCTTAACTGTTTATAACTATTTTGTTTAAGATTTAATCTTAGATAACTCAACATCTTGTCAACAAAGGAGGAAAAAATATAGTCAACTCATTGACACATACACACTCATGAATTCTTGACTGTTGCCCTATTTGTGGATATCTAAAATCATAATTTCAGATATTCTTCAATTATGTAATTTAGATCATCTTTATTTCTCCCATACTAGCTAATTTTTTTCTTTTTAGATAAATGGATTGAAAATAAATCCATAGGAAGAGAATGAGAGCGAATCAAAATGAAATGTCTGCAGAAAGTAAAAGCTAACACCTCTGTAAATGTTCTTCATATCTTGGACTATACCTAACCTTGTGTATTGTGTTAACATCTTCTTTCAATTTTTATGCATAGAGCTGCCAAAGGTTACACAGTTTCTCTTATGTAACTGTAATTTTCATCATCAAAAAGCAACCTCATCACCATTTTCCTCTATTCACTTCTGTCACTTACATAAGCATTTAGCCCTGACTCATTTATACTTTGGGGTACATCTTAATGACAAAAAAGCAAATATACATTCAGCAATCTTATTTTTAGATATAACATTAAAATATTAACTTATGGGCATACATTTATTTAGAGGATAAATAAACAATTATTCATATTCATGTTAGAAATCAAGTTTTTCAATGTAAGAGAAAAGGATGAACATATAAAATCAAACAAGTGAAAATACTGTAGTGTTAAATTTAAATTGTATTTTATAATCTTTTGATTTACTTTTTTTTTTTTGAAAGAAGTATGATTCCCAGCTATGTTCACTATAAAGATCAAGAAACAACAATAAACCAAAACCAATGCAAATTTTTTTACACCTTGTACCTGGATTGCAGCCTCTAAGTATATCATTTCTCCCTAAAATGCCCCAGCTCCTTGGACAAATGGATAATTAAGAACTAGGGGGAGGAAATGTATGACTATCCTGGATATCTTGACATACCAGAAAGCAGGGAAGTTATGAAAGCTGTTGTGGAGACATCCCCAAACCATATTGTGAAATAAAACAGGCGACTACAGAAATGTATTGGTGTATATAGGACCTGACAAGGAGGGGCTGTCAAATGGCCAAAAATAAAACAATTTGAACATCAAAAAAGACTAATTGGGGAAATGGATTAAAAATATATAAGAGCATAATATATTTTTCAAATTACTTAACCACTCTTGAAGGTTGCTATAATACTAACTAACTATTTTAAAATTTGGTAAATAAATACAAAAATCATGCATATGCCTTGCCTTTCCTGTGTAGACTATATCTAAATATTAATAGCTAAGGAGAGAATGTTGCATTTTCTAGAAGAATACAGCTAATAAGAGCAGAGGTAATGATAGAATTAGAAAAAAAGAATCACCATTTTGAAAATTGTAGTAAAATTTTATTTATTTATTTATTTATTTTTATTGTTAGATTTATTGGGGTGAGATTGGTTCATAACAATTGCATACTTTTCAGGTGCAATAGAATTTTTAACTTTGGCAATGGTTATCAATGTCCGCTAAAGCCATTCAAAGAAAGATTACAGGGAAAATTTTAATGACAATATCATGTTTACAACACAAGAACTCACAGATCAATCTTCATAATATTAAAAGTACTATTCCTTCTGATATAATGCAATAATTATACAACTTCATTTATACTTATTTCAGCTTTTTCGTAAAAAAAAAAAGAAAAAGAAAAAGGAAACTAACCTGAGACTATAGACTGTATATCAAACTTGTCCAACTTGTAGCCTGTGGGCTACATGCAGCCCAGCACAACTTTGAATGCGGCCCTATACATATTCATAAACTATCTTAAAACATGAAATATTTGTGCAATTTTTTTTTTTTTTTAGCTCATCAGATATTGTGCATTTTATGTGTGGCCCAAGACAATTTTTTTCTTCCAATGTGGCCCAGGGAAGCCAAAAAATTGGACACTCCTGCTATGTATCTATCAAGTTTGCAAAAAATAAGCAGAATAAAGGAATACTTTCAAAAGATTGCTGTCGACAAGATATAGAACGAGGGAAGCTGGGATGGCTCAGCTGGTTAAGCACTTGCTTTGCCGACCTTGGACCCAAGGATCAAGTCCCAGTCCTGGCCCATGTGGACCCTTGTGCTGAACTGGGGTGTGCCCCCAGTTCACAGTTCTTGCCGGGGCCTATGCAGGAGGCTCCCAGACCAGTTCCTGCCCTGCACAGCCCCATGCCCACCTGTGGAGTGAAATTATATGGAAAACTAATGCTGTCAACTATAGAGACAGCTCTGGGGCCTCCCCATTCTCTCTGTCTCTCTCTGTCTCTGTCTAGCTCTGTCAAAAAACAATAAAAATAAATCTTAAAAAATATATATAGAATGAGGATAATTTTATGGTAATTAA
>PVKE010036941.1:0-16145 GCA_004027555.1 Craseonycteris thonglongyai | reverse complement strand
GAGGACCGAGGATCGAATCCCGGCTCCGGCCCAGGTAGGACCCACGTGCTGAACTGGGGAGTTCCCACAGTTCGGTTCTCTAACTGTCTCTGTCTCTGTCTCTCTCTCTATCTGTCAAAAAGTAAAATAGAAATAAATATGCACTGAAGACAAAAAGATAATTTCTCTCTATAAATGTGAAAAGATAAAAAAAAAAAAAGAGTAGAGTTGTGATTGTAGTTATCATAATAATGATAATAAGAGGTAATATTCATTAACTGCTTAATTGTTCCTGGCATTTCTCTAAATACTTTACATTGTATCATTTAATCTTCACAGCAACCCTATTATGTAAGCACCTCCATACAGATGAGAAAATATGCACAAAGGTTAAATAACTTGTCTCTGATACCTCAGCTATAGGCAAACCATAGATTCAAACCCAGACAGTGTAGCTCCAGAGCCACGCTCTTACCCACTACAATACAATACACTATATTAGGGTTATGAAACTAGGGAATGCATTAAAATTAGAATCCAGATCTATTAAGGCACAGAAGAAGTGTGCTTGGTGTTGATTTTGACATGTAGATGATACTAGATTGAGCCATGCTTTTATCCCCTTCCTTGGAGACCAATGACAAAAATGTGAGAATAATGGCTACAGAATTTGAGATGGAAGTGATCTCCAAAATCATTTAGTAGCTCAACACCCTCATTTTGTAGTTAGGGAAACAGAGGCCCAGAGAATAAGTGGATTACCTAAAAGTAACATAGGTAGATAGAAGTATCAAGGAACTTGAAATTGGGTACTTCCAAAATAGTATACGGTAGTTTCATTGCCCTATGCTAACTCCCAACCACAGTCTTCATTGAATTAGCACTAGGTTCTAAATCTCCTGAGTTAATTGAATCACACTAACCAAAGACAGTCTGTTCCAACAATACTACACAATACATGAGGGCTGTTTGGAAATTATCCAGCCATTAATGTGAAAAATAGAGGCATTTATGGCTGAATTTTTTTCTGGACATTCCTTGCATGTCTATTCTTCTCCATGTCATATGTCCTTATAGTAACTTATAGTAAAAGAGAAACCCATTAGTATGAGGCTCTTTTATTACATGTTTGAAGGTAAAATCTTCAATCTTTTGTATATTTATGAAGAAAAATAATTGGATTTTTTAGACATTGTAAGTGGACCAGTATATTAGTTATTGATTTTGTTAAGCATATCATTAAGAGGTAGAAGAAAGTCAAAGAGAGACAGCAGCGTTGGCTATTAAGGTGGCAATTACAAGCAATAATCAATATCCCTAAATACTGTAATTTTATCCTGTTATACAACAAAGGATTTCCAAATGCAGTTTCATAAGTAAAATATTACATCATAATGAATAAATTCAGCAGTCACAGTAGCTCACCATTTAAACTAATTTATATTTCAATGGAATCCAAATCACAGTTCTCAGTGAGGGGAGATAATAAAATGAGTTCAAATACTAAGGTTCCTATTTTCTTATTAACAAGCTCAGATTAAGATTTTATGCTGAAAGAGATCTCTAATGTGCATCATGAAAAACTGCAATGCAAATGATCTGTATTGTCTAGGCTTTGCAGTCCATTGTTGGAAAGAGAAACTACTGCCTAAATGTATTTTCATAGTCCCCAAACAAAGTAGGAGCATAAAGACAAATGCACAGCGCTAGACTTCAGCTATGTACTCATGAAATCAGATCATTTATCTAAGCTCAATGCATTTCCCTGGGGACCTGATGATATACTACAATGTTACTATCAATATTATGCAATTGGATTTTTCCTCCACAGAGCAAATGATAAAATGCAGTTCAAGAGTTTATGTATAAGTAGTACTCTCCTTTGCATTTGTTTTAATAGTCAAGTTCAAATTTAAAAAGAAAAAATTCAAGGTATTGCCAAAAATAAATGAACATATAAGAAAATTGAAAAGAAAAAAAAATATCTTCAAGACTGATGAGATCCAGTGGTGGTAGATGGGAATATAATAAGTGTTTCTGTAAGGATTATAAAATCACCTATAAAAATATATTTTCTCTTTTGAAAACCCCTCACACTACATAATTCTGAGAGCATTTGTTAGCACTAAATAACATGAAATAAATGTGATACTTAAAACTCTATAGGAAAGATAAATGTACAGCTTTGTAAGATTAAGTGCATAAATAACCAATGAATTTTCTGTTTCACATCTTGTAAATACATTTATGAGATGAATATTTAAACCTGTATTCCATAAGCTATAATAATTTGACTCAATTCTACACTTAGAAAGAGAATTCAACTTACTTCCAGTTAGAAGATGAGGTTGATTTTAGAAAATAATAAAAAGGAAGACTGCAAAGAAAAGGACTGGAGTCAATTATTAGGGTCAAATCACATTCAGATAGGATAGTAAAATTTAGGTGTTAAAAAAAAGTTTAAGTACAGTGTTTTAAACCACAAAGCATACAATTTATCATCATAAACATTTTTGGAATGTACAGTTCTGTTGTTTTAAGTATATTTAGATAGTTGTAAAACAAAGCTCCACAGCATTTTCATCTTGCAAATCTGAAATTCTATATTCATTAAACAATTTCCCTTCTCTTCTTTCCCACAGTCCCTAGTAACCACAATTTTACTTCCACATTTTTAATAAATTTGTCAACTTTAATATATTTTTATTTATTTTTATTTTTGAGAGAGAGAGAGACAGAGAGAGAGAGAGAGAGAGATACAGAGACAGAGACAGAGAGAGAACTGAACTGGGGGAGCTCCCAGCCCAGCACATGGTTCCGCACGGGCCGGGGCCAGGATTCGATCCTCGGTCCCCGGCGATGCAAAGTGAGCGCCCAACCCACTGAGCCATCCTGGCTTCCCCAAATTTGTCAACTTTAGATACCTCATATAAGTGGAATCATACAGTGTTTGTCTTTTTGTGACTGGTTTATTTCACTTAGCATTGTCCAGAAGTTTCATCCACGTGTAGAATGTGACAGGATTTCCTTCATTCCCAGGCTGAATAGTATTTCATTGTCTCTATTTAGTACATTTTGTTGATTCATTCATTTATAGGACATTTGGGCTGCTTTAACTTCTTGGTTATTATAAATAAATACTTCTATGAACATTGATGTTCAAATATATCTTTGTGATCTTACTTCAAATTTTTTTTGGTATATACCTAGAAGTGAGGTTGCTGGATCATATAGCAGCTCTCCTTTTAGTTTTCCGAGGAATCCCCATGCTGTTTTCCATGGCAGTTACACCATTTTACAATCCCACCAATGATGCACAAAAGTTCCAATTTTTCTACATTCTTGTTAAGACTTATTTTCTATTTCTGTGATAGTGGCCATTCTAATGGGTGTGCGATGATATTTCATTGTGGATTTGATTTGCATTTCTCTGTTGATTACTGATGCTGAGCATCTTTTCCTTTTCTTATTGGCTGTTTTTCTATCTTCTTTTGAGAAATATCTGTTCATAAATATTTTTTCTTATGCCTCCAAAAATAAAATAATAAAATAAAATAAAATAAAATAAAATGCTGGATCAACCACATTTTCTTCTTTGACAAGAATGACTAGTGTTGTTTTATGAAAAAGTGTGGTGTGTGCCCCAGATATCAACCTCAGCATCTCTAGTCTTCTTTTAAAAGTCCATTCTTGAACCTCTTCTTCTTTAGCTTAAATGTTATTATCAGCTTTGGACAACCTCCTGAGTAACAAATTGTATTTTTCCACTAAAAGTTATATATCAAGAATTTAATTTTATTTGATCTAAGGCTATTCATTCCAAATTGTAAGCCACCCCATTCATAGTCCCCTCTAAACCTTGTATGTCAAGTGCTCATAAAAGTCTATATTTGCACCATGTCCTTCAAAATTTTTTAAAGTTTTTTTTTTTTTAAGAATTTTAGGATACTTATCTAAGCCTTAATTATTCTAGGCTTAAGTTTTGATTCTACAATTTACTTTTATTCTCTTCTTTTTTTATTGTTTGAGAGAAGAGAGAGAGAGAGAGAGAGAGAGAGAGAGAGAGACAAAGAGAGAGAAGAGAGAAGAGGGTGGGTCCAAAGCAGTCTCCATAGTTGTACATGGTTTCATTCCACAAAGGTGGATGTGGAGTTATGCAGGGTGGAAACCTAGCCATGGCTTCCTGTTTGGGAGGCAGGAGCCTTCACCATTGAGCTATCTGGATGGTTTCCAGTTACATCACAGTTCAGCATATTGGTTTGCATGGGTTGGGGCCAGAAATTGAACCCCAGACCTTGTGATTGTGAGGTAAGCACTCAACTGATGGGATATCCTGGCATCCCTTTACAGTCTATATTTAAGCAGCAATACTCTGTGGTTTAGATTAGTATTCTTTTGATTTTACAAGTGGAGTAGTTAGTAGCTAATGGGAGCTCTTATTAAAATAATTAAAAAAAATTAAGCTTTATTTTATTGTTTGAGAGAAGGTGTGCATGTGTGTGAGAGAAAGAGACAGAGACAGAGAGATAGAGAGAGAGAGAGAGAGAGAGAGAGAGAGAGAGTGAGAAGGGGATAGGGCCCAAAGTATCCTCCATAGTTGTACATGATTAGTTGTGATATAGATTAGTTGTGGCATAGTTTTATTCCACACAGGTGGATGTGGGGCCATACAGGGTAGAAACTGAACTGGGGGCCTCCTGAATGGGAGACAAGGACCATTGCTGCCATATCAGTGGTTCCCAGTTGTGTTTCAGTTCAGCATATGGGTTTGCACTGGCCAGGACTGGGATTCAAGCTCTGAACCACATGGTTGCAAGGCAAGTGTTCAACATGTTGAGCTATCCTGGCATCTCATAAAATAATTTTTTTGGCTATTATTCTCTTTCTTCTTTAAATCAGAAATAATATCTGCCTTACCTCCTTAACTGCCTCCAGAAGATATATTCCTTGAGGGCAGGGACCAAGTCTTAATTTCTAAGTATGTTGTTTCATAATTTAAAGGTACTCAGTGAATATATATTGACTTGTATGATGCCCTTTCTTCTTCTAAAAGGCTCTTGATTCACTGTGCAGAATAAATGAGTCTTGAGGAATCTAAAATATGTGCTTTCAGTAGTGGGCAACTATCTCTTGGTTTATCAAATGTAAAAAGACAACTATATGCTTTCATTTTGTTTTCCAATAAATAAAAGAAACAAAAAGTTAAAGAAATTGTTGATTCACATTTTATCTCTTTCTGTGAGACATTTTGGCCATGAAAGGATCAACCAAAGGGCCCTTCGATAGATGACTGGATAAAGAAGTTGTGGTACATTTACACAATGGAATACTACTCAAGGATAAGAAAAGATGCACTATAGTCATTTGTGACAACGTGAATGGACCTTGAAACCATCTTATTAATTAAAATAAGTCAGACTGAAAGAATCAGAAAACATTTGATCTCACTTTTAGGTGGATTATAAAACTGAAAGTAGGGGAAGCCGGGATGGCTCAGTGGGTTAAGTGCTCACTTTGCAGCACCGGGGACCCAGGATCGAATCCCGGCCCCGGTCTGTGTGGACCCATGTGCTGAACTGGGGAGTGCCCCCAGTTCAGTTCTCTCTCTGTCTCTGTATCTCTCTCTCTCTCTGTCAAAAACAATAAAAAAATAAAATAAAATAAAATTGAAAGTAACAAAGAAACAAAAACTTATGGACACATTCAATAGTTTGGTGGTTACCCAAGGGAAGGGGATGAGGGGGGAGGGAACATAAGGTTGGGGATTTGGGAGTGGGCACCAGATATACAGTGATGGAAGGAGAGCTGATTCTGGGTGGTGAGTACATAATGCAATACATAGGTGATGTAATGTAGATTTGTACATCTGGAAACTATCTAATTGTTACCAACCAATGTCACGCCAATAAATTTAACAATAAAAAATACTAATAATTAGAAATAACCATTGTTAATGATAATGGCAATAGCAATATCCATTTACTAAATATCTACTAAATGCCAGGCACTGTGCCAAGCATAGAAGCTCACAACTACCCTATAAGCTAGAAGATACTATCCATATTTCATAGTTAAGGTGGCTGAGAATTAGCTAAAAGGTGAAATAAATTTCCCAAGGTCATACAACTGTTAAGTGATAGACTGGGCTAGCCACTTCTCTTTTAATGATTATTATAACATAAGCTACATGAGAGTAGAAATGTCTCTCTGTCTTATTTTCTGCTGTATCCCCAACATTTACAATGGTGATTAGCAAACAGTTATGTACTCCATAAATATTTTTAAATCCATGCATGAACTATGAAACCCATATACTTAACCATTGTGACATATTAACTCATGATATCACTGTTATCACTCATAATGTTAATCATTAAGGTGATAACATTTTCTTAATTCACATGATCATCTGGCATTATATCTTTTATAATGAATATAAATTATATCTTTTAAAAATGAATATACCAGGGGTGCCCCCCCCAAATATACATTTTAAGAGATGTTATCTATGTATTACTCTTTGAGTTTGAATTGAATTACAGTAGCAATGTGTAGTATGATATTCACTCAAAAGGTTGCATCAATCAAATGAATGTTAGCATCACCATGTGACAGGCAGGACAGTTAGAGAAAATGGTTGAAGCATGGTTATTGTTTGAGAAACACAAGATCATTTTGAAGTGATATCTGAAATTCAAGAACATTGTGGAAGTATAATTACAGTGGAGGTGTGAGTATGCAACAGAACCTCCAACACACCTAACAATTGTGTATATTTGTGATACGTTTGAGATGGATGGTAAGTTGAAACAGCATGTGCAGTAATACTAGTGGACACTTTGTCAATGTTGTTCAATCAATAAGTCACTATAATCAGAAGTGTCTGGATGCTAATGGTAACCACTTTGAGCACCTCTTGTATTGCAGAAGTCAAATGTGACTTGCATTCACATTTTGTTATTAGTATATATTGAGTATTACAATTTCAATACAGATTTTTCCTTTCCAAAAATGCGTATACATTTAATTGGCACCATCTGTGTATAAGATTAGTATTCCACCAAATATGTTTTTAAGGAAATATTTCTTTCAACTCTTAAAATTATAGAAGTGATGAAATGATAGAAAGGGTTACACACTTATTATAGAAGTGAGCTAATTGTCATGTTTCCATGTGTAGAATACGGAAGACATCAGAACATTCTTTATGCAACAGTGTGTCAGATTTTCCTAAATAAACATTTCTGTAACAGGATATTCAGAGATAAACTGGAGCTAAGAATGAAGGCATAGATATAGAACTGCTAGAGAAAAAAATACTACATGTTCTGTAATATTTTGATTATCTTGCTTTAGTAGACCCCAAAATAAATTAAAATAAACAATTATTCTCCACATTATAACAATTCTTTTTCATCTTACTCTCTCATTCTCTTTCTCCACATTAGATCTATGCTTTGTAGGTATAACTTTAATTTTAAATTTGATACTAAAAGATCTTATACCTGTTGAAGGGTAAATATCAAATGAATATTTTTCATTAATGCAAATGTTTCTGTAATAAAAGACTCAGACTAATATAATACAAATATTTACATAGATAAGTAAGCTTATTATTTTTTATTATTTTTAATGATCTATTTTATAGTTTGAGAGGAGAGAGAGAGAGAGAGAGAGAGAGAGAGAGAGAGAGAGAGAGAGAGAGAAAGAGAGAGAAGAGGGGAGGGCCCAGAGCAGTTTCCATAGTTGTACATCATTTGTTGTGACATGGTTTTATTCTACACAGGTGGATGTGGGGCTGCTCAAGGCAGAAACTGAACTTAGGGTCTCTGCATGAGAGGCAAGAACCTTCACTGCCATGCCATGCCAAAAGTTAACAGTTGAGCTATAGTTCAGCATATGGGTTTATGTGGACCAGCACTGGGTACTGAGCTCTGGACCTTGCAATTGGGAGGCTAGTGCTCAACTGCTGATCTATTCCAGCATCCTTTTTGATTTAATAGTAATTTAGAGCTTGAGATATGGTGTGGAGCTATACTCCTTTAAAACTACAAAAATTTTGGAAAGCTATTGGTGGGTGAGGTTTTCAATCATCTTATTATGATTTTATACATTTTCTACACTAAAGAATCATATAATGCCACCCCATATTTTTCAGTAGTTAATTTCCCAACAGGGACCATTTTAAATGTGAACTGATATATGACCTAGGCAAAATTTCTGAGAACATGTTTAAAAATAAACCAGATCCCCAATTTTCTAAGATTAAAGAAAAAATACTTCTTTATTTTGTAAATAAATTCAACTATATTAACCTATGCAAAAGCTAAAAATATATATTTATTTTTACTTACCAGAGAAACTTGATGATTTTATAGAATTGGTTTCACTGGTTACTTGGCTTGCTTATCTATCTATCTATCTATCTATCTATCTATCTATCTATCATCTATCTTTTTAGAAGAGTGGGTATTAAACAGAGTATTATATACCCTATTACCCATAAATTCTTTGTCATTTTCTTCAGTACTATATTTTCCTTATTTATTTTATGAGCCAGTTGACATGGTATACTTTTCTATATAATTTTTAAAATTTCATTTCATTATTTTGACAGAGAGAGAGACAGATAGACAGAGAGACTGACAGAGAAAGAGAGAGAAGGGGGAGGGCCCAGAGCAGTTTCTATAGTTGTACATCATCAGTTCTCGACATAGTTTCATTCCACATAGGAGGGTACAGGGCAGTGTAGGGTAGAAACCTGGCTGGGGCCCTCCAACTTGGGAAGCACACCCGAGTTTAACTTATGGGTCCACATGGGCCAGGGCTGGGACTCCATCCTCGGAACCTGGGGCTGCAAGGCAAACACTCAACCCACTGAGCCATCTTGATATCCCCTATATTGTTTGTTTTTACTGAATTGTAATCTATATTAGCAAGGATATATTATTTTAAAGAGTGTTTCAAATTAATTAAAAATGAGTACAATATGGCCAGAACATAAGAGTTTCTCACTAAGTTCATCAGGTTGAAAATCTAGATTACCTATTTAATATAATGTTTGAAGGATGTTGATCAATATTTTCCTGACATTAGCTTTCATTTCTTTGAAAGTTTAATCACATTATATATATATATATATATATATATATATATATATATATATATATATATTAAAAGCAAGAATGTTGTATAATACCATAAAATAAAAAAATGACACTCCAATCAGTACTTTATTCTATCCAGCATAACATTTCTCTAAGGGACAAACTCACAAAGGGCATGGCTGTTCTCTGAAATATCAACCTCAAAATCAAAGATGTGGCCTGAGGCAGACACTCTCTACTTCTGAGTAACATCCATGTTCTTTCTCCCTAAGCACACAAAGAAATCACATTTCCCAGTCACCATTTGTATTAGGTATGGCTATGTGACTGAGTTGTCACTAATGAAATGTGAAGGGTGAGGCAAAGAGGTATTAGATACTTCCCATCTTCATACATAAATGCTCCTCTCACCATGATTCTTAATCCCCCTCTCTATTCACTGGCTAAAAGAGAGCAGACTCAAATGTGAAAGGAACCTGAAACATTAATTCCATGGAGTCATAAAAGTATTAAGAATTTTAAACCATATAAACATATTAGATATGTTGATCAGTGTCTCTCTGCACAATGTCTTTGAAAGAATATTTATATTTATGACCTACCAAACTCACTCCCCAGTGCTTACAGCTGTAGTTAACTGGATCTTATTGAATATCCAACTTCAGAGACAATTGTATTTTCTCTCTCTCCCCTCTTTCCCCATCTTTCTCTCAACCTCCTTCAGGAATCTAGATACATTCAGTTAGTGAAGCCAAGATGCAAGGTCACAATGAACCAAAGCTGAAATTATAGCATAACAGGGAAATAGATAAAGAAATTCCATCTAAAATGAAGTCTGAGAATAGAATGTATGCTCAGAGAGAAGGCAGTGATGAAATATTATCTGGCCCTAGAAAGAAATATAACGATGAAGGGAGTTTCATCTCTCATTAGGCCTCTGATTGCCCTTTTCTTTCCCTGTGAGCTTATCTTTTATCATTTTTTTAGAATCTCCTTTTAACTTGATTTAGTTTTAAAAGGATTTCTTTTCCCATTAACTGGATAATTTCTGAAGCAACAAGCAATAATGTTGGGGAAAGAAAGACACAATTCATATATACAACGTCATAAACTATGTGCTGTTCCCTTCCACACAAAAACAAAATCAAGTATAATTCCAATTCTTATTGTACAGAGATATGATCTAGAAGAAAAGACACAGAAATCTTAATTGTAACTGTCTTTGGTTGATGGAATTTGTAGTTATTTTTCTTCATAATATCCCATGGTGTTTTTTCCCATTTTTGAAATACAGCTGCACTACTCTTATAAGGTCCTCAAGATCTGGCTACAATAGGCCTTTCGGACTCATTACTGCTATTGTCTCCAATGCCCTGTGAGCTCTGGTCAGCCTGTCTCACGTGCAGTTTCCCAATGTGCCATTTTAGTTCAGGACTCTGTATCCTTGTAAGCATTTAGTAAAGCACAATAGCAGAAGAGCTGAGAAATGCCCAAGAGTAGCGTAAAGATAGGAGAGAGAAACAAAGTTAATATAGGGAGAATGAAGAGTGTAGAAGAGAAAGGAATAGAATAAGAAAGACAATTTTATAGATAGGTAGATAGTAGAGAAATATGGTTATATATGTAAGGGTAGAGGATCATTAATTAGTTGCTTTGGGGGTTACTATGGCTTTTCATGTTATAGGCTGTCTAGATCTGATCTAAATAATCAAAACGAAACACTGCATTTTCCCAGTATTTTTGTATTCGCAAAAGCAAATCAACTAAGTATATATACAAACAGTTCTATATGCAGTGTGTCAAAAATATATTCCTCTTGCTTAAGATTCTTACATAGAAATGCAGGGTATGCTAAGTTAACTGGGGATAAGTTTATATGAGCAGTTGTCACTATATTAAAAGGAAACCATTGTTGGTTAGAGCTTAGAGTTAATAATTAGATTTATCTTTATGGTTTGTTTTAGTCCATTTGGGCTACTATAACAAAATACCATAGATCAGGTGGCTTATAAACAACAGAAATATGTTTTTTTACAGTTCTGGAGGCTGCAAGTCCACAACCAGGGTGCTGGCATGATTGGTTTCTGGTGAAGGGCATTTTCAGGGTTTCAGACTGCCAACTTCTCACAGTGTCCTCATGTGGTGGAAGGGACAATGGAGCAACCTGAAGGTTCTTTTAGAAAAGCACTAATCCCATTCATGAGGGCCCTGTCCTCATGACCTAATCATCTCCTAAAGGCTTCACCTATTATCACTATCTTGGACATTAAGTTTTCAACATATGAATTTTTGGGAGATACAAATATTCAATCTATAGCAATGGTTTCACACTCAAATTATACTATGGACTAGAGAATCACTTAAATCCTCTAATAAAGTCTTCAGAAGAGAGGAATAGGAGGAAGGGATAAGGAAAAGAAAAATAGAAAGTTTCAGAGTCTGAATATGAGTTGACTAAAGTGGGCAGATAAGAAAACAAAAATATATTTGTTTCTTTATTAATTTAAAAGAGTATTTCTCAACTATAAAGAAATTGGCCCACGGGGGACATTTGGCAATATCTGAAGATATTTTTGGTTTTCAAAACTGAGGGGAGGTTGCTACAAGCATCTGGTGGGTAGAGGACAGGGATGCTGCCAAACATCTTATATGGCACAGGGCAACCACATAACTGAACTGTCCAGCCTGAAATGTCAATAGTGGTGAGGTTGAGAAACCTTGGCCTGAAATGATCCCTCTGACTAGAACATGCCGTTTTCAAAGTAATTAGTATCCTTATGGGAGAGAATCTTTTGCGTATTTAAAGACTTCCAGAAAAAGATTTTCTTACCAATCACTCAGGGTTTTATCTGTCTCCGCAGGCTCACAGCTGTTCCTCTCATGAGGCTATTTGTACTTGAGATTGGTCTACTATACAAACAAATACCCTGAAACCTAAAGCCTGCAAACATAAACATTTCACTCATTTTGCCTCCAACATTTACCCTTAGTGGCCAAACAAGAAAAACTTCATAAGAGATGAAGAATAAAAAACATTTTCTACTTTCAATTTTTAAATTTGTTTTCAAATTGTCTCTTTCATGTATCTGTCATGAGGAATAAATCCAAAACCTGAACTGTGTAGAAAACACAGAATAAGATATAATGATCACAACAAATAAAATGTTAACTCCTTTCAGGTTAGGCCACCTAAGAAATGGTGAAATTCAGGTTTGTGCTATGCTCTAACCAAAACTCCGCAACTGTAATACGACTTGAGCACAGGAGAAAATGTGGAAGCCAGGCCTTTCTTTCACAGTAATGTTTTCTCCCTGGTCCCCTGTTGTGTGGATTCCAGAGCTCAAAGAAAAAAACCAATTGGTTCACATTAATTGTTCAGGAACAGCACAGGGAGATAAGGTAAAATCAACATTAAGAATATATAGTGATTTTACTTATTTCTTTGACCTCCCAAAATATATCTGTTTGACAAATAAACATAATATTAAACCTGAACTTCTTTATGCATCATTGTCAATGATGAAATGAAAATGAAAGCACTCATTGATTCAGAGGATGCAGTAAATAAATGGCTAAATGAAGCTTAAACCCAATCCAGATTATATTTTAACCTTTGAATAATAAACATAAAATGAAGTTACATTTATTTGTTGAAAACTGACAATATGGAAAAAAACTGCTGCGGGAGAAAAAAGATGGCGGCATGACAGGAGAACTCAGACACCTACCTGGGAAGGGACTTATGAACAAAAAGGAACCCACAGGGGAAACTCTGAGAAGCACCCTCAACTGAGAGAACCACACAATGCAGAAAAGCACTCAAAGGTTAGAGGAAAAAGGGGAGAGTGGGAGAGGGAAGGAGTAGGAGCAGTTCGGGGACAGAAACGCGGAGAGCGGAGCGCAGCCCGGTGCTGGCAAAAACAAAGGGGGATTGGGGGACTATGGTCAAAGTGGAGCTAGATTAAGGTGACCAGATTTTAACATTGGTAAAGCGGGAAACCATTGACCAGGAGGAAGGGGGTTCTTGGTTAAAATTTTGTCTATCTCCCGCTATTCCATAGCTTGTCATGCATTCTTTCCAAAAATTGGGACTTTTTTAAAAGGCCGCAGGATGCAGGACAAATTGTTAAAAATTGGGACTGTCCCACCAAAAGCGGGATATGTGGTCACTTTAAGCTAGATCCAGGGCAGGCTGGAAGCCGAGACCTAGGGAGCATGGAAACCCCACAGGAATGTGAACAATTTAACATCCGAACTCAAGGGGTGACATGCGGTGCCCTAATCAGATCACAGAGCCTAAAATGGAACAGGGACGGTGGAGCAGGGTGGCTGCACTTCCTGGTGGGGAGGGTGAGAGCAGGGCACCAGCCCACAGCACCTGGGCACCCCTGATTCACAGAGGAGATATAGCTGAGCTCCTAAAGTTGACTGTGAGGGAGCACCTTTTGAAGACAGGGCTCTTGGAGTGAGGGCAGCGGCTCAGTGGACACAGAGGGAGGATGCTCGGCAACAATAGACGTGCTTAGAGTGAATCCCAGTCCTGCAGAGCAGCTGGCTGAGCTGCGGCTGGGCCTCTGCCAAGCCCCGCCCGCCTACACAACTGCTGAGCGGCCGCCCCCGCAGGCAGGCTCACAAACGGCAGGCAGGCTCACAGAGGCAGTGAAAAAGCAGTCCGGCCAGAGCGGAAGAAAAGCCCAGAGCTGCTCGCCCAGCCCCCATTACTGCTGAGCTGCAGGCAGGCAGGCTCACAGAGGCAGTGAAAAAACAGACCGGCCAGAGGGGAAAAAAAGCCCAGAGCTGCTCGCCCGGCCTCACACTGAACCACCAGCCTCCCTGCAGACAGAGGAATCTGCTGTTGTGTCTCAGGCCCATCCTACCTCCTACTCACATGCCCCCACCCCTGGAACCACACCTTCACTACTCTGCCTTCTAAGGCTAAGACTGAAACCTTAAGATCAGCCCCAAGGCACAAAACTGACTGCTTCCCCCAACACTCTCCCAAAATCACCTCCACCCACAACTGAGAAGCACACCTGATAGGCAACCCCCCCAGAAGGAAATCAGACTCATAATGCACGAGGCAAAAAAAACCAAAACCCATCAAGCATGATGCACACCTCAGAATCCAAAGCCCCTCCAGAAGAACAGGGCTTTCTTTAGTAAAGGAGTTTACACACTTGGAATCAAATCTAAGTGAAACAGAATTCAGGGCTGCAATAATCAAGGCACTCAGAGAGCTCACTCAATGCTGGCAAAGTACCCAGAGACAGTTAATTGACCTCAACAATAAATTTTCTGAGCAAAATGTGTACTTTGCCAACAAAATTGAGAAGTTAGAGCAAAACCAAAAGGAACTCCTTGAAATGAAAGGCATCATGGGAGAGCGGAAAAAAGAACTGACCAGCATAGGAAACGGGGCTGACCAGCTAGAGGAAAGGATGAGTGAAATCGAAGATAGAAACATGAAAATTTCACAGAGGGAAGAAGAAAGGAAAATGAGAATCAAGAGAAACGAAAGAGCCCTACAAGAACTCTCTGACTCCATCAGAAAGAACAATATTAGAATAATAGGGGTACCAGAAGGAAGCGAGATGAAATCTTCCCAGGGTCTACTAAAACAAATAGGAGATAAAAATTTCCCTAACTTGTGGCAAGAATTACTGCCTCATGTCCAAGAGGAAAGCAGGAGCCCCAACTACCCAGACCCTAGCAGATCTTCGCCAAAGCACATTGTTCTGAAGATGACAAAGACCAAAGACAAATTCTCAAGGCTGCCAGGGAAAAACAAAATATAACTTTCAAAGGAAAACCTATCAGGCTGTCACCACACTTATCAGCAGAAACTCTGCAAGCCAGGAGGGAGTGGAGCCCAATCTTCAAAATATTAAAAGAGAGAAATTTCCAGCCAAGAATCAACTATCCAGCAAAATTAAACTTTAGATATGAAGGAGGAATTAAGGCCTTTACAGATATACAGAAGCAGAGAGAATTCTCCAGCTCAAAATCGGCACTCCAAGAAATACTGAAGGAGGCTATCCGACCTGGATCAAGATATCAAAATAAATGGAAAAATGTTGGGACAACAAAAAAATAAAAAGCACAGAAGGAATGGATACGAGATATCCTCATATATCAATCATTACCCTGAATGTAAATGGACTGAATGCACCAATAAAGAGGCACAGGGTATCGAATTGGATTAAAAAACAAAATCCAACCATATGCTGCCTACAAGAGACACACCTCAGCCACAGGGACAGACATAGACTCAGGGTAAAAGGATGGAAAACAATGCTCCAGGCAAATGGAAGTCAGAGAAAAGCTGGAGTGGCCATACTGATTTCTGATGGAAAAAACAACAGGATAAAAAAAATAATAAGACATAAAGATGGACATTACATCTTGATAAAAGGAACAATACAACAAGAAAACATCACACCCATCAATATATATGCTCCCAATCAGGAAGCACCAAAATTTATAAAGCAACTACTAACAGATCTAAAGGGAGAATTTGATGAGAATACAATTATAGTAGGGGATCTAAACACCCCCCTAACAGCATTGGACAGATCATCCAAGCAGAAAATAAATAAGGAAATTGCAGCTTTAAATGATACATTGCAGGAAATGGACATAATTAACATGTACAGGTCATTCCATCCTACAACAGAGGGCTATTCATTTCACTCTAGTGCACGTGGAACATTTTCAAAGATAGGCCATATCCTGGGACTTAAATCCAACTTCACCAAATTGTTGGGCATCCAAATGATACCAAGTGTATTCTCAGACACCAAAGCGTTGAAACTAGAGATCAATTGCAAAAGATCAAGTGCAGAGAGAACCACATATATGTGGAGATTGAACAACATGCTATTAAAAAGTGTCTGGATCAAAGAGAAAATTAAACAAGAGATTAAAAAATGTGTAGAAACGAATGACAATGAAAACACGATGTACCAAAATTTCTGGGACACAGGGAAAGCAGTATTAAGACGGAAATTTATATCATTACAGGCCTATCTCAAGAAACAAGAAAAACTACAGGTAAACACC
>PVKE010036940.1:0-16181 GCA_004027555.1 Craseonycteris thonglongyai | reverse complement strand
AAAAGACATCAACACATAGACATATCAAAATCCAATTGCTAAAAGACAAAGAAAAAGAGAAGGTCTTGTAAGCTGCAAGAGAGAAGTGATACATCACATAAAAGAGATACTAAATAAGATAAATAGATGGTTTTTCATCAGAAACCTGAATGCAGAGGCATTAGGATGACATATTCAGAAAGCTAAAAGAAAAAGACTGTCAATCAGACATCTACATGTAGAAAAATTACCCTTCAAAAGTGAAGGAAAAATAAGACATTCTCAGATTAAGAAAAACAAAAAGATAGTTTATCACTAATAGAGATAACCTGTAAGAAATACTAAAGGAAGTTCTTCAAGTTGAAATGACAGGAAACAATGCAATACTACAAAATGATGTGAAAAAAACAGAGCTCCAGGAAGTTAACAGAAAAATGTAAAAGATTACATAAATGTATCTTTGTTTGTAACTCATTTTTTCTCCTGTTGAAGTTTTAAAAACTGCATAAAGTAATAATTATAAATCTATATTCATGGACACACAATACATAGATATAATTCATTTGACAATATAATCGCAAAGGAATAGGGAGAAAATGAGGCTACATAGGAGTAAAGTTTTTGTGTAATATTGAAATTAGTATCAGTTCAAATTGGATTACTAGAAACTGCTCTTTTCATTGTAATCCTCAGGTCAACAACTAAGAAATAAAAATGTAATATAAGAAACAGTAACAGGGGAAAGCTGGGATGGCTCAGCGGGTAAAGTGCTCGTTTTGAAGCCCCAAGGACCGAGGATTAAATCCCAGCCCCAGCCCATAGACCCACATGCTGAACTGGGGTGTGCCCCCAGTTCAGTTCTTGCCAGGACCTATGTGGGAGGCTCCCCGCCCAGTTCCTGCCCTGCTCAGCCCTGTGTCCACCTGTGGAGTGAAACTATATGGAAAACTAATGTCAACTACGGAGACTGCTCTGGGCCCTCCTCCTTCTCTCTGTCTCTGTTTCTCTCTGTCAAAGATCAACCAATAAAATAAATCTTAAAAAAAAAACCCACAATTTTTTAGAAACAGTAAGAGAAATAAAGTTGTACCCTTGAAAATATTTAACAACAACAAGAAAAAAGAACACTGAGGAAAAATAGAGAAACAATAATAAAAAGATGAAACACAAATGGAAAACAAAGAGCAAAATGGCAGATGTAAATCTTACTTTAACATTAATTGCATTAAATAAAAATGGATTAAACATTTTAATTTTGGATAGAGACTGACATAATAAATTTTAAAAAGTGAGCCCACTTCAAAGACACATGTTTGGTTGAAAGTAAAATGATGAAAAAATACATACCATATAAGAAATATACAAAAGAGAATAGGAGCAGCTATACTATTATTAGACAAAATTATAATAATGGATAAAATAATATTACAGAAAGTAGACTTTAAGACAAAAATTGTTACTAACAATTACTAACCAAAATATATAAAACAGAAACTGACACACTTGAAAGGATAAATAGAAAATTTAAGAGTCATAGCTTAAAATTTCAATACCCCACTTTCAGTAATGTATAGAGCAATTAGAAAGAAGATTCAAAAGAAAAATAAATGTTGAACAATTCTATAAACTAGTAGTAGACTTAATAGACATCTAGGACATTCCAGCTAAGTAGAATACATGTTCTTTACAATTAATTGTACATGAAGCATTCTATAGTATTAACTACATAAAACACACTTCAATCAATGTAAGAGGATTAAAATTAACAACTACGAAGACTGTTCTGGGTGCTCCCTGCTTCCTTTTCTCTGTCGGCCTGTTTCTTTCTGTCTCTCTCTCTCTTACCTTATGTTAAACAATTAAAAATAAATCTTTAAAAAAATTATACAAAATACGTGATATGGTCAGAATAGAATAATGTTAGAAATCAGTAACAGAAGAAAATTTAGAAAAGTCACAAATATGTGGAAATTAGCCAACACACCCTAAATAGCCAATAAACCAAAAGAAGAAATCACAAGGAAAATTAAAACATATTTTTAGATGGCTGGAAATGAAAACCAAACATACCAAATTATACAGGATGCAGCAAAGGCAGTGCTAGAAAAAAAATCAAAGCTGAAAAGTCTATATTAAAAGAGAAAAAACAAACAAACATTGATAGCATTCTTAAGAAAAATAAGATCAGGGTGGCAGAGTTAAAAAATAAGAGTGAAAGGCAAGGTCCTTTAGAGGTGAGTGAGGTCATTGTGGGATATTGTAAGTTTAAATTTTATTTTAATTTTGATAGACATCACTGAAATATTTAAAGTAGGCTGGTGATGGGGGAGGATATGGAAAATGATCGATGATCCTATTTTATGGATATGATATAAATCATTTATATGATTTAAAATTTATTCTTGGGGACGCTGGGATGGTTCAGAGGGTTAAGCGCTTGCTTTGCAGCCCCAGGGACCAAGTATCAAATCCTGGTCCTGACCCACATGGACCCATATGCTGAACTGGGGCATGCTTCCCACGTAGAAGGACCCCAGTTCAGTTCTTGCCTCCTTGTCTGGCCCCTGGCTTGAGGGGGAGTGACTTCCATGTAGGAGAACCCCAGCCCGGTTCTTGCCCTGTGTGGCTCCTGCCCACCTGTGTGGGAAAAAAAATCATGTCGAAAACTGATGATGTACAATTATGGAGCCTGCTCTGGGCCCTCCCCATTCTCTCTGTCTCTCTCTGTCTCCATCTCTCTCTGTCTGTCAAAAACAAAATAAATCTTAAAAAATAAATAAAAGTTATTCTTATGTTTGAGTGGACACAGGGATATGAGTAAAAACAATACAAAAAATCAGTTGTGAAGTTACTGTTATTAGCTTCAATACAAGGTGAGAAATGATAGAATTTGAATTAAGTAAATGGCAGAAATGAAGAGAAGTGGTTAAAATTGATATACTGGCTGATGCATTGGATTAGGGGTATTAAGAAAGGGATAAAGAATGATTCCTAGGTTTCGAGCAGAAAAGTCTTGGGTAGGATAAGGTTTTATGGAGAACATTAAGTTTAAGATGTCTAGACTTATTTTAGAGGTGAGAACAATTAGGAGATTATTTTAGTTGTCTGGCCTATATGTGGTGGTGGCCAACTTTAGGGCTTTACTTGACACAGTTCTGGAAGTCAGAGACTAAGAGAAAGAAAATAAATATTTTTAATGCTGATTGACTTCCTGTCTAAAGAAAATTTATTTTTATAACTTACATTCAAAAAAGAAAATTGACTGGTTAATAATAGCCTTCCCTTGTGGTTAAACTGTGAGAGAAGTCACCATGCTTTTGTGACATTTGTCTCCAATATAGAATATAAGAAATAATAAGTTTCAACAAACCAATGTTGAATAATTTGAATGAACACAATGGTATAAATCCACACTCGATTATGATTGCCAAAAGAACTTTCTTTGCATAATTTTTAAAACATTTCCTGTGCAATTCAATACAGTCAAAATGGTTTTGAAAACATTTTAATTCTTTTCTACATTGAAATTTACCTTTAATCTGAATAGATAAAAATAAGATGCTTGTGATCTGTAGGTAGAAGATCAGAATATTCATATTCTAGGGCCCAAATCATCATGGCTGACACTCAGACCTTTTGCTTCATCCTTGCTAGTGTCTATGAAGTGTAATTGACCCCCATAAACTTTGAAGTGTAAGGGTTATGTGAATATTTCCTTCTATGCTGCTTAGAAGATACAGTGCACAAAAAATTCACAGGATTCATAGCTATAGTAATAATAATAAAATGGTGTTTTCAGCTGCAACACCATGTCTAATGAACTCTAATAAAAATAACATTTAAATACATAAAAACAAATCTAATTTTAAGAGACCACACTTTTTTTTTTTAATTTTAATACATATGAAAAACAAGGAAGTTCACTTGAGGTTTTGGCTCTCCTTCTGGGTACGTAACAATGTGATTGAAAAATTCTTTTAAATTTGCTAGTTAGTACTTTGTTTTGATTTGTAAATAAAAGCTGAGAAGGAAACCTGAAGTCAAATCTGATTTTCTCAGAATAATCAGATACCATTCATTTCTGAAAAATAATCCTCATGTAAAACATTCACAAAGCTGAAACTGAAGTAACTATTTTTTTGTTGTTGTTACCTTTTTAGTTGCATGCCCAGACAAATGTAAGAGGTTATCAAAATAGGACGTGTAAGTCTGTTAGAACCCCTGGGAAAGGAAAATCTTGGAACAAATACGTGTTTCTTATCTCAAGATTTCTGTAATAGAGACGAACATTCTGATTTTTCTCAAAGTACATAATACCAAGCTAAATATTGTCTCTCTAAATTTATGCAATCAAATATCAAGTGCATTTTTTTGTCCCTCAAATGAGGTTAGCAACTCACATTTATTATTACTATGCACCAGGCATCCCTATGCTACTGCATTTAATTCCTAAATGCTTGATCGATTAATCCTATATCCCCATTTCACAGATGTAAAAAATGAGGCCATAGAGTTTACATACATTGCCTATGCCCACACAGTCAGTTAAGTAAGGACAGAATTTCTTTAAAAAGGTGGGGGACAGGGAAAGAAAAATAAATTTAAAAAAGGAAAAAAAAAGTATTTTATTATCTAACAGCATCTTAAAATATAATTTTGACCTTGATTGATGGCTTATCATGTTATTTGCGGCAGCTGTTTGAATTCACCTATTCTCAAATCTTCCACTTTGTCTTTTTACCTTGCGCTAGGCAAGGAGAATGGCTCAAACTCACCCTAGATTCAGACCAAGATCAAATCCTTCTCTCAGTTTTCCTCTACACCACCTCAAATTACCTGATGTCTCCAAGCACTCTCTCCTCACTTTTCTTGCACCCAATTTATCTGCCATTCACCTGTGAGGGCTGTCCCTGACGTCAGCAATGACTTTCCTGTCTGTCCCTAAAACCAATATAGTTTATCATTTTTCATACTCTGCTTTCATGTGAGTTCTTTTAGAAGAAGATCCTTGGCAGATTTGAGGCTAAGAGCACAAGGGGTTTACTTTATAAAGGATTCCTGGAAACGCTGTTAGTGCAATGATAAAAAAGAAGACAGTAAATAAAGCTTTGTTAGCAGCCAAGTTTCCCCTGGGAATAATTTACAGTTAAGCATGTTCGAAAACTGGCATAGCCAGTCTAGATGTGCCCAGTTATCCTGCTCAAGGTGCTGGTGGGCTGGAGTATTTATAGCCTAAGCCACATCAATTGCTTTAAGGCTGCTTGGGTTGGGGATATGTTTCCTAACTCTGTTAGCCTGTGGTGTGAGCTAGCATGTTGTTGACCAGAGAAAGCTCTCAAGCAAAGTAAGGCACGTACTGAGAATTGAAATTTGGGCAGCCAAATTTCAATTAATCTGGTTAATGTAAGTCAATACGAGTATGGTATTGACAATGTATGTCATGTTATGTTTTTAAATATATGAAAATATTTTTTAAATATTTACATTTGCATCTGATGACTATTGTCTATTTATAAAAACTTTTTTCTTGTTTACTTTCCTACTCACTTCATTATTTTTATGTCTAAATTCTTTTCCCATTCCCACTATTTAAATATAAAGATTTCCCAAGAATCTGCCCTTGATTCTTCTCATTTCAATCCTTACTCTTAACAATCTCATAAATTCTTTTATACCAATATGCAGATGATTCCCACATTTGTAACTCAATTTTAACATTTTTTTCCTGTCTCAAGATACAATCTTACACTTTAAACAATTACCCTCTTTCTTCATTTGGCACCTCAGGATGTCCAATATTGACCTTATTATCTTCCTTAGAGAGACTCTATATTTGAAAAATAACTCAAATATTCTTTCAAGTAGGATTGTCAGAGAACTTCTAGTCATCTTTAACACAGCTATTTTTTTTCCAGGATTCTATCAGTTATCTTCTCCTATCAATTCTCTCTCCGTATTATGTCTTTGCTATCTTTTACTCTTCAATTTCTAGCTACCATTTTCATTCAGATACACAGACTTTATTGTCCTTGAATTGGTCTACTTCAACTACCTTCAGGCCCTACTTAAAAAAATTCTCATGTCAGCTACTGCTAAATTGAATTTCTTAAAGTACAGTTCCAATCATGTCATTTTCCACTTGAAAATCCAAGACTCCCTAGTACTTATAGTATATGGCTGTAATAGGAAAATCCTGAACTTGAGGTCAAACAAAATTGCTCTAAATTTTAGCCACACCATTTATCAACCGTTTGTCAATGATCTATTATACTTTGTGGGCTTCAATTTCTTTATCTATAATCTGAGCATAATGATACCCTGTTAATAGTGATGTCATATTAAATAAGGTAATTGATGGCACAACCTATAAACCACTCAGTATTATGTCAGACATGCTATAGGCACTCAGTAAACTGACAATCTAGCAATTTAGTTAGACTTTTCCCCCCTCTTTTTTCCAAGATTCATTAGCCTGTCACTGAAAGTCCTTCAGAATTTAGATAGAATGTTAAAAATTACTGCACAAATTAAAAACAAATTTAATAAATATATAGATAAGTGGTTTTATAATTAACTTATTTTTATTAAATTTATTGAGGTGACAATGGTTGATAAAATTATATAGGATTTAAGTGTAGAACACTATAATACATCACCTGTATATTGCAGTGTGAGCTCACTATCCAAAGTTAAAACTCCTTCCATCACCATATATTTGAACTTTGTTACCTTCTTCTACCTCCCTTCCTTTGCATTTACTCTCTGAAAACCACTAAATTGTTGTCTATGTCTATGATTTTTCTTGTTTGCTTGTCTCATTCCTTTGTTGCATTCAGTATTATATCCCACATGTGAATAAATTTGATTCTCAACTTCTTCTGCCTGACTTATTTCACTTAGCATGATAATTTCATGATCTATCCATGTTGCTTTACATAGCGATATTTACTCTTTTTATGGCTGAGTAATATTCCATTGTATGTATATCTTCCTTATTCAACTGTCTATTGAAAGACACCTCAATTGTTTCTATGTCTTGGTCACCATGAATAAGTCTGCAATGAAAGTAGGAGCACATATAGCTTTATTGATAAATGTTTTTAGATTCTTTGAGTAGATACCCAGAATAATGAACGCTGGGTCATATGGTATTTCTATTCTTAATTTTTTGAGGAATCTTCACACTGTTTTGAATAGTGGTTGTACCAATTTACATTTCTACCAGCAGTGTATTAGAGTTTCTTTTTCTCCACAACCTCTTCAACATTTGTTATTCCTTGCTTATTGAAAACAGGCATTCTGACAGATATAAGGTAATATCTCACTGTGGTTTAGATTTGCATTTCCTTAATAGCTAGTTAATTTGAGCTTCTTTTCACATATCTGTTGATCATTTGTATGTCTTTTTGGGAGAAGTGTCTGTTCAAATCCTCTGCTCATTTTTTAAATAAATTGTTTTTTTGTTTTTGTTTTAATTACAGGGCAGCGTTTACTAGACTTAAAAACAAGTGGAGAAAAATAGGAACAAATTAATGGCTTGAGTATGCATATTTTTGAGAAAATTTTGTATCAAAAATAAAAGTAAATGAGATTAAAAGTATACAGTAATATTTGTACTACATATAACAGGTAAAAGTTAATGGCCTTCCTATACAAAAGAGTCTTACAAACTAATAAGAAAATTCAAATACCACAATAGTAAAATTTACAAATAACATAATCCATGAATTCACAACATAAGGTAATATGTGATCAATAGATATTAAAAATGTGTGGCTTTAGTAATAATTGAATAATTAAAAATTACCATATAATCTTTACATAATAATGGCTATTTCCTTCAATGATGATTTGCATTACTTTGTCTGAAGTTGATTTATAATTTTAGCATCCAGAAATGCTATAAACTTCCAGAAAATGTTAGGCTGTGGTACCCAGGTTTGAAAATAAATATCCTTGGTATAATATGAAAAGGATAGAGGGGACATATATTTAAATCAGTAGTTCTCAATTGGGGACAATTTTGTCCCCCAGGGTGTTTGGCAATAATAAGATATATTGATTGTCACGACTGAAATAAGGGGATTTGGTATTAGCATGTAGTAGTTACGAATGCTGATAAACATCTTGCAATGTACAGAAAGGTCTTCTCTCTCCACTAATAAATAATTATCTAGTCCAAGATAGTAATAGTGCTGTGGTTGAGAAACTCTGATTTAGATGTGATTTAAGTTATATTGTGTCTGAAAAAAAGAAACACATTTTTTATTCTTTAAATTCTTGATAAATTTTTCTCAGGCAGAGGATCTTTATACATATGGATATTATCAGGCTTTGAAATAGATTATTCTCTGAATAACTAAATGAACATTAAGAAATTTCCCACTGGAAGTACTGGTCTCAGTTATGATTTTCTTGTGCAACTCTTACTCTCTTTATGAATTCATTTGCATTTAACTAGAGAAATATTTCGTTTGCCTTATGATGTTGCCTATGGCATTATTTTCTACTTCTCTTCCCAGAGTACTTATGCAGACTTTAAAAGTTAAATTGGTTTTATATCCAAGGGATCTACAAAGCAACAAACAGATTTGAATGTCAGAGTTCTTGCCAAACATTCTTACAAAAATTATTCTACCTAAAAATTACTTTAATTATTTTACTGTGAGGAAAGAATATAATGTATGATTAAGGAAAATATATGTGAGAGGCGTGACAATTAAGCTGGCAGATTTGCTGCTGTGCTTTCATTTCCAGCACTGTACAAAAGCTAGGTAAGGTTCCGTAACCCTGGTATATCACAGCCGTGTCCATGTCAATGTGAGGAGAAGGAAGAGAAGGAGGAGAAGAAGAAAAACATAAATATGAATAATCAAATGACAATTACTATAAACCTATATAATCACTTTAAATGTAAGTGGATTAAATGCTCCAACCAAACAGCAGAGGGTAGCTGAATGAATAAGAAAACAAGACCCACACATATGCTGTCTATGAGAGACCTGTTTCAGATGGAAAGATATATAAGCTGAAAGTAATAGGATGTGAAAAGATATTTCATGGGGAAAAAAAAAAAAGCTGGATTAGCAATACTTACACCAGACAAAATAGACTTTAAAACAAAGGCTATAACAAGAGACCATGAAGGATCCAGTAATCTCATGTCAGAGTATTTGTCCGAAGAAACCCAGTCAAAATGCTACTGTGAGGGGATGTGTGCATCCCCTTGCAGCATTGTTTTTATTTTTTTAGATTTATTTTTTATTGAGAGAAACAGACAGAGACAGAGAACCCAGAACAGTCTCCATAGTTGTATGTCATCAGTTTTTCAACACTGTTTCATTCCACACAGGTGGGTGGGGGAGGTGCAGGGCAGGAACTGGGCTGGGGGCCTCCTGCATGGGAGGCATGCCCCCTTGAGCCAGAGGCCAAACTGGGGGTGGGGGGGTGGGGCAAGAACCAAACTGGGGGCCTCCCACATAGGAAGCACACTTCAGTTCAGCATATGGGTCCACACAGGTCAGGATTTGATCCTTAGTCCCCAGGGCTGCAAAGCGAGTGCTTAACCAGCTGAGCCATCTCAGCTTCCCAAAATTGCACAATTGTTCACAATGGCTAAGATGTGGAGACAGCCTGATGTCCATCAATGGATGAACGGATAAAGAGGAGATGATATATAGATATAGATATAGATATAGATATAGATATAGATATAGATATAGATATAGATATAGATATAGATATAGATATAGATATATAGATATAGATATATAGATATAGATATAGATATATAGATAGATATAGATATATAGATATATAATGGAATACTATTTGGCCATGGAAGGAAATGAGTTCTTGCCATCTGCAGTGGTATGGATAGACCCGGAGGGTATTGTGCTGAGTGGAGTGTCTGAGAAAGAAAGACAGATGTAATGTGATTTTGCTTACCCGTATTTTCCGGCGTATAAGACGACCCCCTAATTTTACAACATATAGGCCTAAACCTATGTTTTAACTGTAAAATTAGAGGGTCGTCTTATACGCCGGAAAATTCGGTATATGTGGAATCTAAAGAACAACACAAGCAAACAAAGCAAAAATATGCTCATAGATACAGAGAATATTTTGATGGTAGCCAGGTGGAAGAGGGGTTGGGGAGTATGTGAGAAAAAAGAAGGGTCAAGAAGGACAAATTAGCTGTTACAAAATAGTCATGGAGATGTAAAGTATACCGTAATGGTTGTTGCATTTTACATTTATACCAGCAACATATGAGAATTCCAGGAAATTTGCAACCTCTTCAGCATTTAGTATTAGCAATTAAAAAGAAAAAGCAATCTTAGCTATTCTAATAGTTACATAGAAGTAGTCATGTTTCATTTGTACGTGCCCAATCACTAATAATGTTGAACTTCTTTACATGTGCTTATTTTCCATCTGTATATCCTGTCTGATAAAATTTTTAACCCTTTTGCCCATTTTGCTGTCAGATCTTCTTATTAATAAGGTTTTTTTTTATTGTTAAATTTAATGGGGTGACATTGATTGGTAGAAATTACACAGTTTCCGGATGTACAAGTCCATATCACATCACCCATGCATCGCATTATGTGCCCACCACCCAGAATCAGCTCACCTTCCATCACTATGTATCCGGTGTCCACCTCCCCCCACAACTCTCCCTCCCCCTTCCCCAGCTAACCACCAAACTATTGAGTGTGTTGATCACTATATATTTAACATAAATAGTATATATGACAAGTGATTTAAAATATTTTTTTTCCAAACAATGGCTTACATTTTTATTCTCTTAAGTCTTTCAAAGAGCAGAAATTCTTAATTTTGATGAAGTTGATTTTATCACTTTTTTAATGGACCCTGCTTTTGGTATTTTATCTAAGAAATATTTGCCCAACTCAAGGTCACAAAGATTTCCTTCTATACTTTTTTCCAGTTTTGTAGTTTTAAGTTTTCATTTAAGTCTACCGTCTCTTTTTATTTTGTGTTTGATAAAGTGAAAGTCATGAGCTAGGTTTTATTTTTTGCACAAAGATATCTGATTTAATACTTATTCATGATTAAAACATTTTTAAAACTAGGAATAAAAGGAAACTGGCTCATCCTAAAAAATGGCATCTACAGGAATGTCTAAGGGCAACGTCTTCCTTATGATTAAAAATTGAAAGCTTTCCTCTAAGATCAGGAACAAAAGAAGGATGTCGGTTCTCACCACTTCTATTCAACATCACACAGAATATTGCAGCCAGTGAAGTAAGGTGAGAAAAAGAAAAAGACATAAGAAGGTAACAGGAAAGAAATGCAACTGTCTATATTCTCATAGCATTGCCTACATAGAAAATCTCAAAGAATCTATAAAATGATCACTTGGAGTTATATTAGAGGTTAGATACAAAATAAGCTCTGATAATGAGTTCTGTATGTGAACCCTGGTTCAATTCTGAAAACTAGACAAGGGGTCACGGCTTTTTATTGTGATGGTTGCTTTCTGCCTTTTATGCATCTGGGATGATTTCTTTTGGCTTATACAGGAAGTTTCTCATTTGGTGCACTCACATATATCTTTCTCGTAACATCATTGTGTTCTATGAACTTCCTGTACAGTCTCCATGGGTCAGACCCTTTTGATTTACTATACTTGCCAATGCTAATGATAATTACACGCACTTTGCTTCTGATAGTTAAAAGATTCACTTGACCCTATTGTTTTAAATTTCTATCATCTTCATTGCTATCAAGGAGCCTAATCGTACCATCAGTCCTGGCTTTAAGAGGACAATACCTTTCAAAGATGAAGGCATTGTCCTTACCAGTGCATTTCTTATCCTACCAGTTTTCCTACAGAACATAGGTAGCTCTTGTGTTCCAGCCTCCTACAATTATCACTTTGTGTTAAGATTTATTTTAATTGTTTTTTGAGAAAGACAGAAGCAAAGAGAGACAGAGAGAAGGGGGAGGGCCCAGAGCAGTCTCCGTAGTTGTACATCATCAGTTTTCCACACGATTTTATTCCACACAAGTGGGTGGGGGCTGCACAGGGCAAGAACTGGGCTGGAGGCCTCTCAAATGGGAGGCATGTCCCCTTGAGCCAGGGTCAAACTAGGGGGCAAGAACTGAACTAGGGGCCTCCCACATGGGAAGCACACCCCAGTTCAGTACATTGGTCCACACAGGCTGGGTTTGGGTTCAATCCTCGGTCCTCAGGACTGCAAAGTTAGTGATTAACCCACTGAGCGATCTGGGCTTCCCCAAAGCTCACTTTTATAAGCCTTTTTATTCCAACTTCCACTGCCTGTCATAGTAGTTCTGGTAAGTAAACTTCACTTAATATAAGCCATTTATTTTCAGGTTTTATGAGTCACATGAGGTATTGCAACAGCCAAAGCCAATTCCATGCATGTGGATCTCATCCTAGTTTGCCATCAGTAACATTTTTAGCTATTGCACCACTACAGAGAGCTAGAGGCTGCCTGCTATCATCAGTGATGGCATTCTCATTTCTAGCCCATACCCCATCTCCAAAATTCTGCTTTTTGTCTGCCTTTTAGGAGCATTCCTGAAATGAGCCATCTTATGTCTGATTTCCAAGCAATCATATTCTGAGTTGGATATTTGTGTGCAAAAGGTTTTTGGAGGAGTTCTATCAATACAAGAGGAATAAAGGGAATAGAATTAGGCAGCGTTCGAAGACGAACCACAAGGCAGTTGTAGCAGGGCCCTGGTTTGACACCATGAGGAACTCTGAAGCTGAGGTGGCCCTTCACTATTATTTTGAATCAAGAAAAGGGCAGGGTGCTTTTGTCCCCAGCATCAATAAGCTACTGGAAATAGATTATCTCCAAGAGGGACCATAAGCTTGGAGCAAGGCAGCTCCTTTGACAGAGAACAGGTCCTGAAGAGGGTTTCAGCTTTTGAGCCATCTATAGTGGACACTTGACTAGTGGGGCTATCAGTACCCCTAAGCTAAGCAATGGTGTGGGCAGCTCATCACAACACCCACCTGCTGTACAGTTTAAATTGAAAAGAATGCAAGCAGTCACCTCAGAAATACCTTAAGTTTTTCAGTGAAATAGGATACAGTTGTATTTTTTAATACATTTGATGCAAATGTGGTAATTCGTTATTTGCTTACTATAAATTACTATGCCAAATGCTACACATGTTTTTGCTTTGATTTGAGAATTAGAGTTAGTGTGGTAATTCATTTTCACAAAATTGAAAGTAATTATGATGAATAGTTTTTATTTTCTAAAAGAGAAAAAGAAAGTTAAAATTACCTCTAGATATGGAAATTATTTCATATTTAAAAAAATTTGTTGTTCAAAAATGTCCAAAACTACTTCTTATGAACTATGACTATAAATATTATTATCCTTTTATAAACATTGGTGTAAACATTAACAAGATAATACATTAACAGTATAAATCTAACAATGCAAACAGTATCTTTTAAGATCAGAACCATTTGATTTTTAGCTTAAAAGGTGATTTAATCAAAGTGCCCAAATGATTAAATAACTTGTGAAATGTTGCATAGCTAATTAATCATGGATCAAAGATTATATTGACATAAATGCTAGAATCAATGTAGATTTCATTGATGCCAAACTTGTATCTTTTGCATTCTTATAGTTCAAAGGTTTTACAGTCCCCACTGTTTTATCGTCTTTGACAGAGTTGTTCTTCAAGTGGGCTCATTTTTGTGCACTTCTGTTGATTGTAGACCATGGGAAATCATTCAAGACACACTTTTCCACTACCACAGGTTTTGAAAATAATTATCCCCACCACTAAAACAAAACAGAACAAAAGCTATATAAACTAAAATATTAAAAGCTACAGTTTTATTATTATCCACACATTACACGTAATTTTTATTACTCAATTATGGTTCAATTATAGTCAGAACTGAATATATGATAAATATTTGCCTCTGGACTTTGGATCTGATAATTCCATTATTAGCTATTTGATAGTAGCAAACATTCAACCTATAAAAATTTATTATGTTTATCTTAACTTATAAGTAGTTATTTTTGAGTATTTACATATTTTGCATATCTACCATGCAAAATATGACATGAAATAGTATATCATATATTAACTATCGAGAATATAATAGTAAGTCATACTTACATATGTAATATACATGATAATATATTAAATTCAGTATTCACAAACTTATGTTGGTAGGTATTATTCCTGTTTTACAAAAGAATAAACTAATTTTCAGAGAGCTTTATTAAATTGCCCAAATAGTAAGTGAAAGAGCAGGGACTTGATACGTCATTGTCCAACTTGAAAGGGCTTGTTCTTTATGGCGTATGGCTGATTTTCAAAATCTGTTTCCTTGGTATTTAAGCTTCTCAACTTCCCCTGGATATTAATCTGTCTAGTCACTACTGGTGTATTTAAGATTTGTGATAGATATTGAAGAATCTAATGCTCAGTATATGTTATTAGGTAGAACTTTTGAGAAAATACATTGTTAGAGATAAAAAGAGAAGTTTGACTACTTTGATCCTTCCATCGGGATATTTGCAGGTGACATGCAAAACTGTATCTGGATAATAAATAGCCAAATTGTATACATAGTGACAGATTCTTATGCATGTAGACTTTTTAAACTTTGCCTCTAAACTAACCTATTCCATGCACTGAGAAATGTCTTTGTTTTGCTTTTGAAGTTCCGACTTTCTGTTTCTTACTCTGAGATTTCATGTTTAGGTAATAACATTGCATCTAAAAAATGTTTATTATTTAATTAAATTTTGTGTTGACTGTTTGTTAAATTTGTTGGTTGTATCAACCTAGTTATTATCATTGTAAGCTTCTTACATTTATACTGCCTTATATTTATTCGAAATGCCCCAAACACTTAGAATAGCTGTTATCAAAATTGGGTTTGCAGAACTTTGCAATTTCCAGGGACTTTTTCAGGATAGCCACTGGGTCAAAGTTATTTTTCTAACGTTATTAAGATTCTGTTTGTCTATATTACTGTACTAACATTTCCATTGTGTACAAAGGTAATGGTAGGGTGATACTTTAGCAGGAATCAAGGCAGTGACCCAAAATGTAGTGGCAGTCATTAGCTCTTCACTGTCAGGCACTCATAGGGTGGCCAGTGTCACTTAAAAATGTACTTGATTGAAGCATAGCAATTACTAATTTTACCTTTGGTGTCTTGATACATTCTTTGTAACATTTTTATAAGAGATAAATTTATAAAATATATAATGTGTTCACTGGTGATAAACTTTATGGGAAAAACTAAAGTAGGAAAGTGGCACAGTGGATGTCTGAAGGAGAGGAAACAATGGAATTTTTGACTGGGTTCCTAGAGAGGAGTCACTAAGAAGACAGCTGTTTAGACTTGAAGGAGGTAAGAAGGGAGCAATAAACTTAGAGTTGCTTCATCTGAGTTAACAGCAGATAAGCAGAGTCTGCTGTGGGAGACTGTATGACAAGTTCCAAGAACAGCAAGAGGATTCATTGTGGGAGGAGAGGAAGGAGCCAGAAGAGTCAGGAGAAGAGATCAAAGAAGGCGCGTGGAGCTCATCATTCTTATAGGAAATTAGACTTTTAATGAATTGGGATGTGAGAAAGATGATATGAGAACTAAATGAGTTAACGTTTATAAAGGGCTTAGCAGAACAAGTGTTATATACATCCTGTTTGTTAGACACATACACTCACACATATCTATATCATACATTACATCCATTCATAAACACACTAGTAAATAAATTTCTCATGATATTCTTCTTATCTAAACTTATTTGGTTTCTTTACTACAAATAACACTACTAACCTTTTTTTTTCCTTTTTTTTTTTTACACCAGTAACACTTCTGTAACAAGAACCTCAACAGAACTCCTGAACTAGATGGAAAGCAGCAGTTAAAATGAGGCCCTGGTACTGACTTGATGCATCTCAACTTTATTATAAATCAAACTCCTCAGCTATAAAGGAGAGTAAAAACAAAATCTATTTTCTAGTGTTTTTGAGTAATGAATGAATAAAGTATATAAAGCACTTTGCATAGTACATGTAAACTGGTACAGTCAACTAAGGGTAGCTATTAATATTATGTTACCCTGAGATGTTGGCACTTTGGCTAATACGAATATGCTATGGGAAAGAGTAAAATACATTGAGATTAAACTTCTTTCTTCTGCCAA
>PVKE010036939.1:0-16162 GCA_004027555.1 Craseonycteris thonglongyai | reverse complement strand
AATGTGGCTGCCGACATGGTTGTATTTTTTCATTTTTATTTTTTGATGAATGTTTTGGGGAAACCCGCGAAGCACTGCAGCCGCAAAACATGAAGCGCGAAGTGGCGAGGAAACACTGTATATTGATATACAATCATCACAATTTACACTGTGATATATTAAAATTTTATGTCAATTATACCTTAATAAAGCTGGGGAAAAACCTGATTTTTCTTGGTTAACAAAGTAAAGATGATATTTACCCCTTAATATTCTTTCACCAATTAAGTGGGTCAGTGTGCCGTTTATGAATGGGAACACTAAAAAGTTCCCCTAGGAGAACTGATTGACTTAAGATCGAACAAGCAAGTGTTGTTTCTAATATGAAAATCCTACTGTCTTGGTTCATAGTCTTCTCAATATGCCAGAGAAAACGGGTGATATTAAAACTGCAGGTGGGGGAAGCCGGGATGGCTCAGTGGGTTAAGTGCTCACTTTGCAGCACCGGGGACCGGGGATTGAATCCTGGCCCCAGCCCGTGCAGAACCATGTGCTGAACTGGGAGCTCCCCCAGTTCAGTTATCTCTCTGTCTCTGTCTTTGCATATATATCTCTCTCTCTGTCAAAAAACAATAAAAATAAATAAATATATAAAACTGCAGTTGGACACATTTGGGTGAAATGGTACTTGTAAGTCTACATCAGAATTCTTTTCAGCAAAAACAGAAGTCAATTTTAATTTTCATTCTAATAGCATTCGAATATATAAAGATGGGAGTGGATTTCTCCTTACTGACTATATCTTGCTATGCAGAGTATATAGTAAGTAGCTTCTAGTGGTTTTTAAACTCCATGCTGACTTTTTGTCTCTTTCCAAAGTCTATTGAAACCAGACTCACAGCAGTAATAATGACTCTGACATCTTTATTATTCCTCTCTAGTGTTTCAGTCTTTTCGTGCATATCATTCTCAGTTTGTGCTGAGATATTTTAATAAGTTTCTGAATGATTGCTTTCCCCTTTTCCTATTATCCCTGCTTAGGTCACTAAATTAGAGGAAATTATTTTAGCAAGTGGGAATAGAAACTAAAAGTATCATTAGCAGAGGTCTGCTAAAGTCACAGCTATTTGAAGTGTGAAATGTCTCTTGAGTTCAAGTGTGAAAAAAAACAATTCCAGATGAGAGAGTTAATTTCTGTACATTTGCTTCAAAAGAAGACAGGACAACTTATAAGACCCACTCATCAACAGCAGAAAAGAACTCATTTTTTCTCCTGTCCAATCCTGCAGTGACTGAATGTCCACTCCCAGAATGTGTTAGGTGGGAGAAATCGTTGCACACACCTTAACATCCTAACTTACATGTGGGGTTTCACCATCAACAGATGATGAATCTGGCTACTAGTAACAAAATACCAGAGTTTTCTTATTTAAAACAAGGGGTACTAAAAGGCTGCAAATATGTATAACTTGGCATATTTTAGAAGGTTTTCCCAGTATAATTTTTCCTGGGCCCATCCATATGGCATCTGAATTTCTCCCCATCTAAGGAGTTAATCTAGATTAAAACTTTAATCTTTTTGAGCATAAAACATCAGTCTGAAAAAGTATATATGATTACAAAAAGATAGCAAGTTCTATAGATTTCAGGTGCTTACAAAATTTATTTTCATGAGAGATAGTGGGTTCCAGAACAGTAACATTGTTCTTGTCATGCTAATCACACATTTGCATTAGAGATGGAACTAGTGTTGCCTTCATATTTGTTCTCTGTGGGACTGCTGTTAAATATTTCTTTGGTGTACCTAATTGGTTTGTTTGATTCTTCATAGTTAAACACCCTAAGCCTTCTGCATAGTAGGTATTCAGTAGCTGTTTAAAATAAATAAAGTGTATCATTTGGAAAGGTCCCTAAATAAAACTCTTAATCCACACTAAAAGAGGGATGGCCCCTGTATTTGCATGTAAAGCTTTATTTCTGAGAACAGAATGACATAACTTCCTTCACAATATAAGAAATGTCAAAATTGATTGTTGAAAGAGGAGGAGCCTCAACAAAGTCTACCCATTCACAGTACTTAAATTATACGTGTATTTCCAGTTAATTTCCTGGTTTGTGTGGGAAAAACTATTGTGAATGTCTGATAGTTGAACATGTAAAAACTGGTTGTTGGGGAAGCCGGGATGGCTCAGTGGGTTAAGCGCTCACTTTGCAGCGCCGGGGACCAGGGATCGAATCCCGGCCCCGGCCCGTGCGGAACCATATGCTGAACTGGGAGCTCCCCCAGTTCAGTTCTCTCTCTGTCTCTGTCAATAAATAAATAAATAAAAATATTAAAAAAAAAAAAACAGAAAAAAAAACAAAAAAAACTGGTTGTTTCCTTTAGATATGAATGTGATTTTTAACAAGGATGCAGTACCAGACATTGACAAGTGCAGGTGCTTGAAAAAATTAATTAGAAAATGTATAATTTAGACAAGAATTGTAAACATGTAAACTTAGATGTCAATCTTGAAGAATTAATATATTTGAGACAAATCTTCTCTTAATTATAGGGATCTATACCTCCACAGGTCATTCAACAGACCAGTGAATTCATTACCAAGACTCCTGGTTCTGGACTGAATTATTTATTTCAACTTTCTATTTGGTAGCATCATTTTTTCAATTAAAAAAAATTGTGACAATAAAGTCCAGGGAATCTGTGCATAGTTTGGCTTAATAATGCTTCTATATTATAACTTCACTGTAATTGCATATTTATTTGTCTCCCAACTACACTGTAAATCCTTGAAGGCAAGAACTGTGTCTATTTCATTTGCCTCTTTAGCCTCAGAGCATAGCACAGTGTATGTGTTAGCATTAAAAATTGTACACATGGTTTAATGCTCTCATAGTATAAATTATGGGTAATTCTATACAAAATAGAACACTTGCCATTAATTAAATTATTTGCTACATTTTGACATATAATTTTATTATATCCATGGTCAACTTTAAATTCATAATAAGTATACTAGCTCTTAAACTTCAAGTTAAAGAGCAATAAGGTTAACACTCTTGCAGGGACACTTTAATTTTGTGCCAGAAAGAAATAAAAATTTAAGTGATGGTGCATCTATAATGGGATCAGTTCTCATCTGAGTCATTTCACAATATGACTTGTCCTCAAATCGGAGAAGACCCATATCCTAAAACAAAACATACTGACAAGTATACTTCTCTCAAGTTAATTGAGATGGTAATCTGTTTTCGTGTCATCACTTCAATATTGATTGACCTGCGTTAAGAACGTCACAGTATTTTAGTTCCCACATCACATGGAAATAATTAGTGTTTTCTGCATTACAATTTAGACTATAAGTGGGATAATATACTGTCACCTATGTGTTGGTAGAGAACACAAATTGTGTGTAATAATAAGAGAAAGGTTCAGAGACAGCTTAGGGGCAGAGATGAAGCATTCTATGAAACTGTAGGAAATTAATTCATCCTTTATATACTCCTGAAACAGCAGTTATGAATCAAGAGATCTGTAATGAATTAAGACGGGAAGGAGACAGATGACAGCTATGAGCTTCTAGACCAAACCTTTCATATAAGACCTGATGAATAGGATTCAGTCTCAGGATGGCCAGAGCATACTTCGAGGAAGCAGGAAATTGGGAACATCTGCTTGAGGTAATGAAAGTATGTGGAATAGAAAATAGATGCTTCCAGGAAGTAGATTTTGAAGCACAAGTTCTGTAAACTACATTATCACCCAGACCTGAAAATTGGAAGCTAAGTATCGGTGGAGATTTGATACATGACATATAGTGTTCAGATATAAAATTTATAGACCGTATATCAAATCCATTGGGGCTTTAACTCTGAAGATTGAAGAACCTGTTACATTTTTACACCCAGAATTGACTAGACAATCAATACATATTAATTAAGCAGTCATCATAGATGCAAGTCTAGTTGCCATAAAGAGTTATAGAAAACATAAAAAATTGGTCTTCAAAATGTAAGGAAAGACAAAAACAGAGGGGCAGAATGAGTACATTGCTTTTGGTGGCTTCTAATTCTTAGGCTTCCATATTGTGGTCCATCATCATAATTTATCTTATGCATTCACCATAAATTTCTCTACTCCACCTTCTATGGCTTCCTTTTACCTGCTTGGCACAGCCACAATTCTGGATTAATACAATCTCTGCCTTTCTGAGTCTGAACCCATGTAACTAAATATCTCTGAAGAAAAATACACAAGCCAGCTGTCTTCACCCACTTTAAATTTATGACCGTAAACTTCAAAGGTTTTTTTATGTGGCTTGGCCTTAGTACTAGCCATTCTGATTGTGAGTGGGATGTGGCTGTCAAAGTATCAGTCTCACATAAGTTTGTGTCTTGCCACAATGTTAGACTTTATTAGAATAATGCCATGGGTCTAGTCCTGCTGACTCAGTTTGCCACAAGCAATAACCAAGGTTCAGGACAGTGTACAGCCTCGAACAGTCAAGGTAGAGCAGTTCCACACAAGAGGATAACACAGATTTGCAAGCAATAGGGTTAGCCAAAGCAATGAACTCTTGCAAAAGAAGGATGAAAGAGAGAAAGCATGATGTTCAGATAAAATTCCAATGGCACTCAAAGGCCACGAGTCGGGCATCAGGCTGTACAGATGAGATAGTCAAGAGTCAGAGCTTCCAGCACTTCCTCTGGGATGAGTGTAGGTACAGCTGTCAGCTCATCTGGTGAGGCCTCAGCAGTGGGCCACTGGAGAGCTCTGATTGTATGCTCAAGACTAGGTGTGGTGCACCCACCTGCAATCTGATAAACATATCCAGATGGTCATGCTCCACACTGTGTCTGGAGTTACCTTGACAGGGCATTCATTGGGTATACCTTCCACCTGATGTGCTGGCATGACTGTCGTATTTTGTATTGGAGCTAGTGACTCCACTTGTTCATAAAATTTTATCCCTTTCATCTACTCAAAAATACTGCTCTAGCAATTCTTTATTATTAACCCTATGTCTCAGTTCCCCAATACTTGCTAGATTATCCCCACCAGCATTTAAATGTATATTAAATAATATATTAAAAATATATTTCTTTTATCTCAACTAAAACAAAATCTCTGACTTCACTTCCTCCATCAGCCACTGCTTTTATTAACTTACTTGTGTACATAACTCACAGCTTCTAATTTTTCCATTTTATTCATTCTTAAACCACTCTCATCAGGCTTTTATGCCCACAAATTCCACCAAAACTGCCTCCAATATGGCCACTAGTGACCAATACTTTGTTACTTCTAGTGGTCACTCCAGAGCCTCCTCCCATTGACAGCTTTTGGTTGCTCCCTCCTCCTTGGTACACCTCATTCACTAGATAAATCTTTGACTCTTACCTCACTGTATGCTCCTTTTAGACTTCCTGGTTGTTTTCTCTTCTTCTTCTAGCCTTTGATGTTGGAGAACCCCAGAACTCAGACATTGGTCCTCTTCTTTTCTCTGTCTGCTTACTCGATTGGTGATTTTGTTCAGATACACTTTACTTATATGGATGTTATCCATACAACATGCATATAGAGTCACATCTGTATGCTGGTGACTCTTAAATTTGTGCCCCTAGTTCAGAATACTTTTTAAATTCCAGGCTTTTCTATTAAACTATCTACTCATGTAGTTGGTATTGCTGCTTGAGGAGTTGCAAACTGGGTTCTGTGAAAACAAACACTGGATTATTATTCAACAGTTCTGTCTACCTACTCAACCTGTAGCCTTTCCAAACTCTATTGATGGTAATTTGATTCCCTCAGTGAACCTTGCAGTCTTCTTGGGATTTTCTTTTTATTTCTTTCTTTTTTTCTTTTTCTTTTCACACCCCATATCCTATCTATTTGAAAACCTCAAATTATATTCAAAATTCAAGCATTTCTTACTATTCCACTGTAAGCACCCTCACCTCTGCCATCACCATCTCTCACCTCACATAGATCATGAGTGATCTCTCTTCTACTTTTCTTTTCTCCTATAGACTATTTTCAATCTAGTACCAGAATGGTATACTAAAATACAAGTCCATACATTACATTTATCCCCTCAAAATCTCAACTCACTCAAAGCAAAATTCAAAGTATCAAACTCAAACATGATCTGGCCCCTGTTGTCTTTCACTCTTCTCTCTTCCTGCTCTTCCAACTGTGTCATTCCCCTGAAAAAAGTGACCACCTTATTGTGCCTTAAACTTGATCTGTACTCTGTCATTTATAAGCCATGCCTGCAATGCACCTCCCATAGAAATCCTCTTGGTTCAAATACTCAACTCCTACAAGTCTTTGCCTGTCCTATCATTTTCAATAAGCCTATTTCTGAATGCTTTCTTTAATATGACAAACTGCTCCGACCCCTTATACTCCACAGGCCACTAATCCTGTGTAGCTCTTCCCTTATTTGATACATGTATCATCTTCATACATATGAATATATATATGCTTTCCCCTTACCCCCAATGAAATTCCATGAGGGCAGAGGTCTTTGTTCACTGATGTTTCATTAGCTCCTAAAACTATACCAGGCATATAATATGTGCTCAGTAAATATGTGTTGAATAAATGAATGAATAGTGGTGGCTTAGAGGTCATCAGATATGATAAAAATTTAGCCAAGTGCGTTTTTGCTTATCTTCCGTCTTCTGAGAATATTTGCCAAATATTCCTGAAAATTACATTGCCAAAAATCCCAGATAATTATTAAAGTAGAAAATTATAAGTATCTTATGTCATGGATAAAAATATAAGTAGTGTCTATGTTTTTAAATACATTTTTAGATTTTTTTTGACATTGCATTTTTAAATTTAATTCTAGTAAATTACCTTGGAAGGCCTTGGAACTGTATTTCTTACCAAGGAGCAATTCTAGTAAAAAAGGGAACTCTGAAAATTCAAATGCAAAGACCAATTATAAAAATAAAAAATATTGGGTAAAATTGAATACTAAAAAATACAGAGGAATAAAATTCTGTTGTAGCTTTGGTAATACAAACATGTACTTGAAGGCCTTCTGTAAAAAGTAACCTCTTTTGAGACATTTGGACATTAAACGTTTAGTATACTTAGTATGAAATATAAACTTCAGTTATTAAAGGCCGTTTATACTAATTGATTTGATTACCCTGGATAAAAGTATTTAAATTTTGAACTGTAACATTTCTAAAGATTTATTTTTATTGTTTTTGACAGAGAGAGAGAGAGAGAGAGAGAGAGAGACAGACAGACAGACAGACAGACAGACCGACAGAGAAAAGGGGGGGGGGGCTCATAGCAGCTTCCACAGTTGCACATCATTGGTTTTTTCACATAGTTCCATTTTCAAAGGTGGGTATGAGGCTGCACAGGGCAGGAACTAGGTCGGGGTCTCACCCCAGTGAGAACCAAACTGTGGGGCACTCCCCTGTTCAACATATGGGGCTGCATAGGCTGGAGCCGGGATTCAATCCTTAGTCTCTATGGCTGCAAAGCGAATACTTAACCCACTGAGCTATCCCAGCTTCCCCAAACTGTAAAATATTTAAAAGAGATTTATTATTTTGAAAGAAAGTGGCATGGGGGTGGGGAAGGACCCAGAGCATTCTCAATAGTTGTACATCAATAATTGTGACATGGTTTCATTCCACACAAGTGGATGTGGGGCTGCATGGGTTGGGAACTGAAATGGAGGGCCTTCTGCATGGGAAGTGAGAACCTTCACCACTATTTTATCCTGGAGCTTACCGGTTGTGCTGCCATTCAGCCTATGGGTTTGTATGGGTCCGAGCCAGGGCAAGCACTTGACGCCTGAACCTAGAGGTTCCAAAGTAATTGCTCAACCTGCTGAGCTATCCTGGCATCCCCCAAATTGTAACTTTAGAAAATGCATTATTGCATTTTTCTTTGTAAGATATTAGTTTGATCTTTTATTGTACTTTGTCTTTCTTTGTTCCCCTTTGTGCATTATATAGTGATGACTTTTATATATGAGAATTTGTTTTTGACAAGCATAACAATGGAAGAAAAAAACTCTAAACTCATTCTCTCATCTTTAAATAAGATTAACCCTCCCTGGAGGAAGTTTGTTATGCTGGGGAAAACAACAACTCAATAACACAGGATGCTGAGTATTAGGAGACCCAGATTTATGTTTTAACCTTGCTGTGATACTGAGTTATAATCTCCAGCATCTGTTTGGTTCTTTGTTTCTGCACAAGGCTCTTTATTTTTAATATTCTTTAAATTTATAATTTATTTCTCAGCTACATTTATGATGTATTAAAAAAATAACATTATTTTCCAGATTTAATTAACCTGCAAAGCCAAAATAATAATTTTTGTAATTCAAAATCAATTATTACATTCAAGCAATTTTTTTAGACTAAAAAAGAGTGTCAGTATCTAAAGTCTTTGTTTATCCTTTGGAGACTTTAGTGTGTGCACTCCGATTAAAAGTGTGAGCAAAATGGCTGTTACTCTGAGGACAAGTGATTTGTGTTGTGGTAGTGGTAATTATCCAAAAGGAATATTTGGGTCCTGTTTTCATAGACATTCATCATTTATTTATCAATAAACTGGAGATGATGCCATCAAAATTTGATATCTGCAGGCCTATTGTGAAGTAACCTTGTGTTTCCTTTTATATATCCAACTGTTAACTCTTGTCTGCTATCTCCGTGGGAGCAAAGACCCCTTTTTACCATTGTCTACCAGTAAACCAGCACAGTGCCAGGAACTAAAATGATATTTACTGAAAAATAAATGAATAATTAAATTAATTACAAGAAAAAAATGAGTGAAAGAGAAAGTGAATCTTGTTTGCGTACCATAGAATGATGAGTGAGTAATTTAGAACATGAACAACTTCACAACCAGAATGATAAAGAACACTAAGGATAAGACAAACTAATAAAAAAGAGATTCACATTATTTCAAAGGCAGAGCCTCAATAAGAGTAGTGGGGAGAGAATATTTACCTTACTGGACAGGCACAGGGCAATAGCTCTCTTAAGACTATCTTGGATGAGATGTTGACCAAGTCTAGTCTGATTTGGTAGGAGTAATGATATTCTGTTGATAACAAACATTGGTCTTTAGACATTTTTCTCTCATCAGACAATTTTCTCTTTTGTGGTTAAACACTTTTTTTTAATACAAATGTTTTTTTCAATTATAGGTGACACAAACATTATGGTATTTTCAGATATACAATTAATTGATTAGATATTCATATAACTTACAAAGTGATCTATCATCCATTAAGTCTAGTACCCATCTGACAGAATACATAGTCATTACAATTTTTTTATATAGCCCCTGTGCTGTGCTTTATATCCCTGTGACTGCTTTTATAATTGGCAATTTGTACTTAATTCATTACTTGCTGATGATTGGACTTTTCATTTGCATTTTCATATACTCAGGCACATTTATATTTGGAGATATATAATTGTGTTTTACCCTTGATTTTTATTTTCTTATAAACTCTTTTTTTTTTAAGTTTTTTTTCATTATGCCTAAAATATTACATCAGAACTTGTTCTTCAACTTAAATCACTTTTTGGATTAACAAAATGCAATTACAAGAGATATCTCAGAATGCTTCATTTGTCCTTCATTTCTTTCTTGCAACTTGCTAGAGGATAGAATACAGAAGGCAGTCAATAACCCTTCATAGAATTAAAACATTTAAGCTTTACAGATTGATCATAGTTTCAAAGGTGTTTTCAATGCCAATATTCATATTTCAGAGCCATTTACTTAAGATGTACTTTAAAAGATGTAATTTAGTTTTTAGTAGAAAACAAGAAATATTAATACACACAGTCTATTCAATCATTTAAACAACTGTAATAAGTGGTACTGCTAAATTCAGAAATCCAAAAGATTTCTTTAAAAGATATTGGTTAATTATGATTTGGTGATTTTATTACTACTTATTATTAATTTCTAATTTTATTTTTATTACACAGTAGAAAAATGAGTTTTATTTTACGTTTATAGATATTGATTTTTCCCATAATATTTCACCCAGTTTTCTTTTTTTATTATATTAAATATAAAATTCCACAGCTGAACACATTTTTTCATAGGTAATATTGGAGACTGTAGTCTATTTTTATGGTTATTAAAAAGACAACATTTATTAACCCTTAGGTGCATTTACTAAAATTTTGCAACAAATGAAATACTTAATATTAGTTTTTTAATAGTGTCTTACTTTCTGGGAGTATAACTCTCATGAAATTCACACCTAAGAAAAAAAGGTTTTTTTTACTCTTATAAATGTTTATAATCGTTTTTCAGAATACTTGAGCTGTTTTACGTATTCATCAATTATGAAATTAGGATGTGTCTGGCTGTCTCATGTTGAGTATTTATTACTGTCTTTAAAATTTATTATTTCAAAAAAATTACATTCAGTGTCATAATTTTCTTTAATTATTTTATCTATATTTATATATGTTATTTTTTAATTGTTAAATTTAATGGGGTGGCATTGGTTGGTAACAATTAGATAGTTTTCCGATGTACAAGTCCACATCACATCACCCATGCATCGCATTATGTGCCCACCTCCCAGAATCAGGTCCTCCTCCACCACCATATATCTGGTTCCCACTCCCACCTCCACCCACAACTCTTCCTCCCCACTCCTCCCCCATCTCCAGGTAACCACCAAACTATTGAGTGTGTTCATAATGCTGGTGCCCTCTCTCACCTCCCCTCCCTCTCTCCTCCTCCCTCCTCTCCTTCCCTCAGGCAATCACCAAGTTATTGAGTATGTCCATAGGTCTCTGTGTCTTTATTACTTTCAGTTTTATATTCCACCTATAAGTGAGGTCATATGTTTCCTGATTCTTTCAGTCTGACTTATTATGCTTAATAAGATGGTCTCTAGGTCCATCCATTGTTCTCACAAATGACTGCATGTCATCATTTCTTATTGCTGAGTAGTATTCCATGGTGTAAATGTACCACATCTTCTTTATCCAGTCATCTATCGAAGGGCATTTTAGTTGTTTCCATGTTCTGGCCACTGTGAACAGTTCTGCAATGAACATGCGAGTACAAACATCTTTAAAGATTAAGATATTCCGGTTTTTGGGGTAGATGCCCCGTAGAGAGATGGCTGGATCATATGGTAATTCCATTCCTACTTTTTTGAGGAATCTTCATACAGCCTTCCACAGTGGTTGTACCAGTTTACATTCCCACCAGCAGTGTATGAGGGTTCCTTTTTGTCCACAGCCTCTCCAGCACTTGTTAACCCTTGTCTTGTTGAGTATAGCCATTCTAACAGGTGTAAGATGGTATCTCATTGTGGTTTTAATTTACATCTCCGTAATTGCTAGTGAAGTAGAGCATTTTTTCATATATCTGCTGGCCATATGTATGCCTTCATGAGATAAGTGTCTGTTAAGGTCATCTGCCCATTTTTTAATTGGATTGCTTGTTTTTCTCTTGTTGAGTCGTACAAGTCCTTTGTATATTTTTGATATTAGCCCCTTATCAGAGGCATTGTTTGCAAACATTTTCTCCCAGTTGGTTGGTTGCCTCTTTGCTTTGTTGATGGTTTCCTTTGCGGCACAGAAGCTTTTTAGCTTGATAAGGTCCCATTCATTTATTTGTGCTTTTACTTCCCTTGCCATTGAGGTCAGATTCATAAAGTCCTCCCTGAATCCCAGGTCTATAAGTTTAGTGCCAATGTTTTTTTCTATGCAATCTATTGTTTCCTTTCTTATTTGGAGGTCTTTAATCTATGTTGAGTTAATTTTTGTATATGGTGAGAGAACGCAGTTCACATTCAGCATTTTGCATGTGGTGTTCCAATTTTTCCAGCACCATTTACTGAAGAGGTGTTCTTTCCCCACTGTATATTTTTTAATTCTTTATCAAAAATAATCTGTCCATAAATTTGTGGGTTTATATCTGGGTTTTCAATTCTGTTCCATTGGTCTGTGGGTCTGTTTTTCTGCGAGTACCAAGCTGTTTTGATTACTGAGGCTTTGTAGTACAGATAAAAGTCAGGTAGAAAGATGCCCCGAGCTTTATCCTTCTTTCTTAGAATAGCTTTCATAATTCGTGGTCTTGTGTGATTCCATATAAATTTGATAATTTTTAAATCTATTTCTTGAAAGAATGACTGTGGAATTTTGATGGGAATGGCATTAAATCTGTATATTGCTTTGGGGAGAATGGCCATTTTAACTATGTTGATTCTTCCAATCCATGAACATGGAATGTCTTTCCATTTTTTTGTGTCCTCTTTCATTTCTTTTAAGAATGTCTTATAGTTTTCAGTGTATAAGTCCTTCACATTCTTTGTTAGATTTATTCCTAGGTATTTCATTTTTTGTTGCAATGGCAAAGGGAATGGATCTTCTCATCTCTCTTTCTGAAGTTTCATTGTTGGCATACAAAGATGCAGTTGATTTTGAGACATTGATTTTGTAGCCTGCGACTCTACTGTATTTGTCTATTATTTGTAATAGATTTCTGATAGGGTCTTTAGAGTTTTTTATATACAGGATTATGTCATCTGCAAAAAGTGACAGTTTAACTTCTTCTCTCCCGATTTTAATACCTTTTATTTCTTTCTCTTGTCTGATTGCTCTGGCTAGAACTTCTAGAACTATGTTGAACAGCAGTGGTGACAGGGGGCCTCCCTTTCTTGTTCCCCATTTTAGGAAAATAGGCTTCAGCTTTTCCCCACACAGTATAATATTTGCTGAGTGTTTGTCATATATGGCCTTTATTATGTTGAGGTACTTTCCTTCAATTCCCATTTTATTCAGTGTTTTTATCATAAATGGGTGTTGTATCTTGTTGAATGCTTTTTTTGCATCAATTGAGATAATCATGTGGTTTTTATCCTTTGTTTGGGTTATGTGCTGGATTACATTGATTGATTTGCATATGTTGAACCATCCTTGTGCCCCTGGAATGAATCCCACTTGTTCATGGTGAATAATTCTTTTAATGCATTGTTGTAGTCTGTTAGCTAAAATTTTATTTAAGATTTTTGCATCAGTGTTCATCAGTGAGATTGGCCTATAGTTTTCTTGTCTTGTGTAGTCTTTCCCAGGTTTTGGTATTAGGGTATTAGCTTAATAGAAAGAGTTGGGTAGTACTGCCTCCTCTTGAATTTTCTGGAGTAGTTTGAGAAAAGATGGGCATTAGTTCTTTTTTGAATGACAGGTAAAACTCATTGGTAAAGCCACCTGGTTCAGGCCTTTTGCCTTTGGGCAGGGTTTGGATAATTGTTTCAAATTCTGTACTGTTGATTGGTCTATTTAGGTTATCCAAATCTTTTTGGTTCAGTTTAGGTAAACTGTAGGTTTCTAGAAATTTGTTCATTTTCTCTAGGTTGTCAAATTTGTTGTCATAGAGTCATTCATAATAATCTCTTATGATTATTTGTATTTCTTCATCATCAGTTGTAATCTCTCCTCTATCATCCCATATTCTAGAAATATGAGATTTTCCTCTTTGTCCTTTGGTGAGCCTAGCCAGTGGTTTGTCGATTTTATTAATTTTTTCAAATAATTAGCTCTTTGTGGTGTTAATTTTGTCTATTGTTTTTTTATTCTAAATTTTATTAAGTTCTGCTTTAATTTTTATTAATTTTTTTTTCTGCTGGCTTCGGGGGACCTCTGTTCTTCTTTTAGCTCTATAAGATCATATTAGAGGGTGTTTACTTGTAGTTTTTCTTGTATTTGACTTATGCCTGTAATGATATAAATTTCCTTCTTAATACTGTTTTCAAGGCATCCCAGTAATTTTGTTAATCACGTTTTCATTGTCATTCATTTCTACAATTTTTTTTAAAGATTTATTTATTTTTATTTTATTGATTTTTGACTGAGAGAAACTGAGACAGAGAGAGACAGAGAGAAGGGGCAGGGCCCAGAGTGGTCTTCATAGTTGACTTTAGTTTTCCATATAGTTTCAATCCACAGGTGGGCACGGGGCTGCGCAGGGCAGGAACTGGGTCAGGAGCCTCCCACATAGGTCCTAGCAAGAACTGAACTGGGGGCACACCCCAGTTCAGCATGTGGGTCCACATGGGCCGGGGCCGAGATTCGATCCTCGGTCCCCGGGGCTTCAAAGCAAGCGCTTAACCCCCTGAGCCGTCCCAGCTTTCCCAGTTTCTACAAATTTTTTAATCTCTTGTTTTATTTCCTCTTTGACCCAGTCACTTTTTAATAGCATGTTTTTCAATCTCCACATATATGTGGTTCTCTCTGCACTTGATCTTTTGCAATTGATATCTAGTTTCAACTCTCTGTGGTCTGAGAATACACTTGGTATAGTTTGGATGCCCTTAAATTTGGTGAGGTTAGATTTAAGTTCCAGGATATGTCCTATCCTTGACAATATTCCATGTGCACTTGAGTAAAATGTATAGCCCTTTGTTGTAGGATGGAATGACCTGTAAATGTCAATTATGTCCATTTCCTGCAATGTATCATTTAAAGTTGCAATCTCCTTATTTATTTTCTGCTTGGATGATCTGTCCAATGTTGTCAGGGTGGTATTTAGATCCCCTACTATAATTGTATTTTTGTCAAATTCTCCTTTTAGATCTGTTAGTAGTAGCTTTATAAATTTTGGTGCTTCCTAATTGGGGTCATATATATTGATGAGTGTCATGTTTTCTTTGTGTATTGTCCCTTTTATCAAGATGTAATGTCCACCTTTATGTCTTATTATTTTTTTTTATCCTGATGTCTTTTTCATCAGAAATCAGTATGGCCACTCCAGCTTTTCTCTGTCATTTGCCTGGAGTATAGTTTTCCATCCTTTTACCCTGAGTCTATGTTTGTCTTTGTAGCTGAGGTGTGTCACTTGTAGGCAGCATATGGTTGGATTTTGATTTTTAATCCAGTCTGCTAGTCTGTGCCTCTTTATTGGTGAATTCAGTTTATTTACATTCAGGGTGATGATTGATGTATGAGGATATCCTGTATCTATTTCCTCTTTCCTTTTTATTTTTTTGTTGTCCCAACTTTTCTCCATTTATTTTGATTTCTTGATTCAGGTCGAATAGCCTCCTTCAGTATTTCTTGGAGTGCCGGTTTTGAGCTGGACAATTCCCTCAGCTTTTGTATATCTGAAAAGGCCTTAATTCCTTCTTCATATCTAAAGGTTAATTTTGCTGGATATTTAATTCTTGGCTGGAAATATCTCTCTTTTAATATTTTGAAGAGTGGGCTCCACTCCCTCCTGGCTTGCAGAGTTTCTGCTGAGAAGTCTGGAGACAGCCTAATAGTTTTTCCTTTGAAAGTTATGGTTTTTTTCCCCTGGCAGCCTTGAGGATTCTTTCTTTGTGTTTGGTTTGTGTCATCTTCAGAACAATCTTCCTTGGTGAAGATCTGCTAGGGTGTAGGTAGTTAGGGATTCTACTTTCCTCTTGGATTTGGGGCTGTAATTCTTTCCACAAGTGAGGAAAATTTTCATCCACTGTTTGTTTCAGTAGACTGAGAAGACTTTATCTCACTTCCTTCTCATACCCCTATTATTTTAATATTGTTCTTTCTGATGAAATCAGAGAGTTCTTGTATGGCTCTTTCATTTCTCTTGATTCTCCTTTCCCTTTCTTCTTCCCTCTGTGACATTTCCATGTTTCTATCTTCAATTTCACTCATTCTTTTCTCTAGATGGTCAGCCCTATTTCCTATGCTGGTCAATTATTTTTTCAGCTCTCCCATTATGCCTTTCATTTCGAGGAGTTTCTTGTGGTTCTGCTCTAGCTTCTCAATTTTATTGATAAAGTACTCATTTTGCTCAGAAAGTTTCTTGTTGAGGTCATTTAACCGTGTCTGGGTACTTTGCCAGCATTGAGTGAGCTCTCTGAGTGTGAGTATTGCAGCCCTGAATTCTGTTTCACTTTGATTTGATTCCAAGTGTCCAAGCTCCTTTACTAAAGAATGCCCCTGATCTTCTGGAGGGGCTTTGGATTCTGAGGTGTGCATTGTGTTTGATGTGGTTCTTTTTGCTTTAGGCATGAGTCTGTTTACCCTCTGGGGGTTTGCCTATCAGATGGGCTTCTCCTTATTTTTTCTTTTGGACTCAGTTGTGGGAGGAGAAGATTTTGGGAGTGAGTTGGGGGAAGCAGACAGCTTCTGTGTCTTGGGGAACTTCAGGTTGCTGTTTTAG
>PVKE010036938.1:0-16144 GCA_004027555.1 Craseonycteris thonglongyai | reverse complement strand
CTTGTTATCCCTTGTCTTGTTGATTATAGCCATTCTAACAGGTGTAAGATGGTATCTCATTGTGGTTTTTATTTGCATCTCCCTAATTGCTAGTGAAGTGGAGCATTTTTTCATATATCTGTTGGCCATATGTATGTCTTCCTGAGAGAAGTGTCTGTTAAGGTCATCTGCCCATTTTTTAATTGGCTTGCTTGTTTTTTTCTTGTTGAGTTGTACAAGTTCTTTGTATATTTTTGGTATTAGCCCCTTATCAGAGGCATTGTTTGCAAATATTTTTTCCCAGTTGGTTGGTTGCCTCTTTGCTTTGTTGATGGTTTCCTTTGCAGTGAAGAAGCTTTTTTAAAGAAGCTTTTTAGCTTGATAAAGTCCCATTCATTTATTTGTGCTTTTACTTCCCTTGCCATTGAGGTCAGATTCATAAAGTCCTCCCTGAATCCCAGGTCTATAAGTTTAGTGCCAATGTTTTCTTCTATGCAATTTATTGTTTCCTTTCTTATATGGAGGTCTTTAATCCATTTTGAGTTAATTTTGGTATATGGTGAGAGATTGCAGTTCACATTCAGCCTTTTGCATGTGGTTTTCCAAATTTCCCAGCACCATTTACTGAAGAGGCTTTCTTATCCCCACTGTGTATTTTTTATCCTTTATCAAAAATAATCTGTCCATAAATTTATGGGTTTATTTTTGGGTTTTCAATTCTGTTCTATTGGTCTGTGTGTCTGTTTTTCTGCCAGTATCAAGCTGTTTTGATTACTGAGGCTTTGTAGTACAGATAAAAGTCAGGCAGTGAGATGCCCCCAGCTTTATCCTTCTTTCTTAGGATAGTTTTTGCATTTCGTGGTCTTTTGTGGTTCCATACAAATTTGATAATTTTTTTATCTCCTTCTTAAAAAAATGACTGTGGGATTTTGATGAGAATGGCATTGAATCTGTATATTGCTTTGGGGAGTATGGCCTAAATGGTTAACTATTTGAAGTGACTGAGAAAATAGAAAGCAATGCCCTTACTAAAGAACATAATGACACAAATTGCCCCAAATAGTTTGATTTTATTTAAACTTTTATTTTTAAATTTTTTTTTAAATTTATTAAAAAATTATAGTTGACATACAATATTATATTAGCTTTAGGTGTACAGCATAGTGATGAGACTTTTGTATAGTTTATGAAGTCATCACTCTGAAATCTTATACCCATCTGACACCATAGATAGTTATTACAATAACATTGACTTTATGTCCCATGCTGTGCTCTATATACTTGTGACTACTTTGTAACTATGAATTTGTACTTCTTAATCTCTTCTTTTCTACCCATCTCTCCAATCCCCCTCCCATCTAGCAACCATCAAAATGTTCTCTGTATCTGTTTCTGTTTTGCTTGTTTGTTTATTTTGTTCTTTAGATTCCACAAAGAAGTGGAATCATATGACATTTGTCTTTCTCTGCCTGTCTTACTTCTCTCAGCACGATACCCTCTAGGACCAACCAGGTTGTTGTAGATGGCAAGATTTTATTTTATTTTATTTTATTTTTGTGTGGCTGAGTAATATTCCATTGATATACGTACCACCTCTTTTTTAAAAATATTCAATATTATCTTATATTAAGTTATATTCAATACATTTTATATTATTTATATTTAATGTATTTTATATTAATTTTAGGTACACAGAATAGTGGTTAGGTATTTGTATAATTTAAGAAGTGATCCCCTTTACTAGTCTAATACCCATAATTTACCATTTCATTTCTTGTATTCTGACTGGGTGTTTTTTGCTACTCTGTCTTCCGAATCACTGATTTGAGCCTCTGCTTCATCTAGTCTGTTGGTGATTCCTTCTGTTGCATTCTTCATTTCTGTTATAATATTCTTTATTTCTGCCGGGTTCATTTTTTTTTAATGGGTTCTATGTCTTTCCTTATGCTTGCTATCTCTTTGTTAAAATTTTCACTAAGTTCCTTGAGCATACTTATAATCATTGTTTTGAACGGTTTCTAATTAGTTGTCTGCCTCCATCTCATTTAGTTCTTTTTCTGAAGTTTTCTGCTGTTCTTACATTTGGGATGTATTTTTTTGTTTTTTCATTTTGGATGCCTCTCTGTGTTTGTTTCTGTGTGTTAACATCTCTTAGTATTGCTGGACAGTCTTATGTAGTAGGTGCCCGTGGGGGTCTGGCACAGTGTCCCTGGTGATCTATGCTGGGTGCTCCTGTAGCTTCTTGTTGGGGGCCAGCGCTATGCCTGGAGCTACTCAGCAAAAGTCTCAGAGTACATTGAGGCCAGCTGCTGTCCACATGGTGTCTGTGGATTCTGATAGTTTTCCAAGAAATATTGCAGTGTGGGAGGGGCTGAATGCTGACCAGAGAAAATGTCTCTGGTGTTGAGGAAGTTGGTAGGGCAGGGTCCCAGTGAGTTGGCAGGCTGGAGCTCACCAGACCAATCAGGTTCAGATTTGATCATGTGTGGGGATGGTACAACACAGGAAAGATATCAATTTTATGTAGGAAGATTAAAGTAAAATCAATTATGTACATAATTTAAGAAAAAATTTTGATGATCTAAGTTTTCTGAGATTCCCTAATGATGTAACAATACTTAAATGTGAAAATTAAAAAAAAAGGCCTCTCTGTTACCTGAGACAGCCTTAATCAGAGTTTTATGTATTAATGTTTCTGCATATATTTTGTGAGATAATAGTAAATATGTATGTAACTCCCTGGTTTCTGGCAAAGAGCACCTAATAATCCATGTAATTTCCCAAGTGAAAAGAGTACTAGGGGCATCTTTTATTCTAGTTTTGTCTTTGATTTTGGTCCCTGACACAGTGTTTCTCAATCCTTTGGAATTTCCGGGGTGATAACAGTGTCTTTTATTCTAATGAGGTGATTTGTGTGTGGCTACTGGATGGGGGCTGGCCACCAGAAAGACCAAGTCAAGATTAGAAGCTTGGAATTTTCATCCCCAGTCCCCAGTCTCCAGAGAGGAGAGAAGGGCTGATGAAGCCTCCATAAAAATCTCAAAAGAAGGGACTTGGAGAGCTTTCAGTTTGGTGAACACGTAGAGGTGCTGGAAGAGGGACATACCCAGCCAGGGCATAGAAGCTCTGTGCTTCTTCCCACATACCTTGCCTCATGCATCTTTTTCATCTGGATGTTCATCTGTATCCATTATCATATCTTTTTATAATAAACTGGTAAACAGTAAGTAAACTGTTATCCTGAGCTATGAGCTATTCTAGCAAATTAACCAAGCCTGAGGCGAAGGTTATGGCATCCTCTGATATGTGGTGGATTAGTTAGAAACACAGGTGACAACATGGACTTGAGATTAGCATCTAAAGTTTGTGTGTGTGTGGCAGTCTTGTATGACTGAGCCCTTACCCTGTGGGAGCTGATAGGTAGATATCTCCAGGTAGATAGTGTCAGAACTCAGATAAATTTAGGACACTCAGCTGGTGTCATGGGGAACTGCTTCTTGTGGGGAACCTACCCCTCACCTCCACATCTGGTGTGAGAAATGTGGGAATATGGTAGTAATGTGAGAGTAAAGGAGACACACAGGAGGAAAAGAAGTTTTCCCTATATACACCTGTAATTGTAACTGATCATGATGTTTCTGAGGAACTATGATACAGTTAAAAATCAATATGAAGTAAAATGATTGCTTAGTGCATTGTACTGATTGTTTTGAGTATTGGCAATCCATATGAGCCATGTACATTAGGTCCTGTTGTGATATTCTGAGGGAACTGAGATCTTGGAATCACAAGTCCTGAGTTCTAATGTTACCTTTCATTATTTGTGTAGTTTTCATAGGTTTATAGGATGCTTGGAGTAAAGAATTCAGTTACACCCTTTCATCTCTTCACTTTTCTATCTGTAAAATGGAATCATGTAATATCATTTCTCTAATAACTTCTAGAGGCTCAAGAGCCTTCAGTGAGTTAAAATGCTATATTGCCTTTAAAATACTTTGCCAGCTTAGCATATACAGTTGTATAAGATTTTGTTAACACCTAGGCTGCTTAATTATCTGGTAGGTACTATTTTTACTGGGTAATAGAAAAATGGGCATGTAAATAACATTACCAAAAATTGAAAATTCACTTATGCTGGCTTTGGTAGATGACATGATAGGGAGTCCCTTTTCCCCTTTCAAACCTACATTTAACTCCAATTTGTCTTTCATTGATAACTTTTTAATTTTCTTCCTTCCTTCCTTCTTTCCTTCCTTCCTTCCTTCCTTCCTTCCTTCCTTCCTTCCTTCCTTCCTTTCTTCCTTTCTCTCTCTCTCTCTCTCTCTCTCTCTCTCTCTCTCTCTCTTTCTTTTCCTAGAGCAATCATGTCTAACCCATGGTCCGTGGGCTGCATGTGGCTTTGAATATGACCCAGTACAAATTCATAAACTTTCTTAAAACATTAAGATATTTTTTTGTGACTTTGTTATTTTAGCTCATTAGCTCTCATCAGTGTTAGTGTATTTTATACAGTGTAGCCCAAGACAGTTCTTTCAGCATGGCCCAGGGAAGCCAAAAGGTTGGACACCTCTGATTTGAGAGTACAAGTCTGATACTGTGACTAAGCTTTTCTTTCTTCTTTCTGATTTCATTTTCTAATTTCCATTGGTTGAGAGGAGAAGCTTAACTCTGGAGTACAATTCTGTTTTATACGTCTTTGGGCTCATATTTTTCCATAGGAAGCACAAGTGAATGAGGAAAATATGATTTTAATATCAGAATTTTGCTTTAAAGACAACTTTCAATAACAAACTCTGTTTATTTTATTGAGGAATATCAATATAACTTTGCTTCTATTCTGTGATAAGCATTTTGATGTGACATCTATTGTTTGTTACTCTTAATGTTCTCATTAACCCACTACTTTCAAATGAGCCATACAGTTAAATTATTTCAGTATCTGAAAGTGAAGATATTATCTAGTAAGTTGCTGCTCCAGCATATTCTGATGGCTTGGAGGAGCTAATGTGGTTTCCAGAGGTAACTATGTAGAAGAAACTAAATGATCACAGACACCAGCATAAGCAAGTGTGTAATACAATACTGTAGCTAGAAATGTAAATAATCAATAAAAACCCCGGAAGCATCAGCTTAAATTTTGAAGATGTGAATCATTATGATATATACATGGAAGTAAGAATATTGCTTGTCAACTATAAGTCAGAAAAAAAAAAAAAGAAAGAAAAAAACCTGAAAAACAAAACAAAATCTTGAGGATATAGTATGAATTCTATTATAGAAGGTTTAATGAATCACTATTTAAAAACTGTGGCAAAGGTACTTTCTTTCCTAGATTCTTTTCCTCCCTTTATGACTTTACCTTGTTCCTTTCCTTTGCTTGTCCCTTACATTATTATCTTTGGGTCTTGACCCACTGTAATTTTAATCTTCAAGTTCTTCCTTAGTCTTTTCCGTTGTCATGATGTGATAGAGATTACGCTTAGTTAGATCAATATCCACTTATCCCTCTTCATTAACAGTAGAACCTTGACTTTATACAGGGAGTTAATGGGTTCACCTAAAAGATTATATTTCCTAACTTCTACCATACCTACGTAGGGCAATGCATCTAAGATCCGGCTAAAGAGTTGCAAATTGAAGTGATGTCTGAGATTTAAGGGGCTGTCCCTCAAAGGTGCTGGAACATGTCCTCCCCTGCCCTCATCACCTTCCTTCAGCTGCCTGGAATCCAGATGTCATGGACAGAGCTTGAGGAGCCACACTGGACCAGGAGGTAACCTTGAACATGGAAGCCATGCACTGAGGCTGGTGATGCAGAAGAATGGGAAACTGGTTCCCTGATGACAAGTTTAGATCCAACATTTCAGCTCTGGATGCCCTACCTCTGGATCTAGAGAAATAAACTTTTATTCTGTTTTTAAAATTTATTTATTTATTTTTATGTTTTTAGTTTTTTGACAGAGAGAGGGAGAGACAGACAGAGAGAGACAGAGAGAAGGAGGAGGGCCCAGAGCAGTCTCCATAGTTGTATGTCATTAGTTTTTTAATATACTTTCACTTTACAGGTAGACATGGGGCTGCACAGAGGAGGAACTGGGCTGGGGGCCTCCCACATGGGTCCTGGCAAGTACTAAACTGGGGGTACACCCCAGTTCAGCATATGGGTCTGCAAAGCTAGTGCTCAACCTGCTGAGCCATCCTGGCATCTCAACTTTTAGTCTCTTAAAACCATATCATATACAGGCAAACATAACCTTAATTGTACTGATAACCTATTACATATTTACCTTTAACCTTGTCCTCCTGAGTCTCAGATTCATATGTGAAAATAATTATTGGACATGTTTGATAATTCAAAATGATCTTTTCTAGATTGATCTCATAATATCCTTTTACTTCCCTCCCTGACTTGACCCCACTGTGTGTAGAATTTTACCACCAGTCTCATTATCCAAGAAGAGCCCATGTGGTCATCCTTGATCTCTCTTCTTTCTCTCCCATAACATCCAATCAGTCACCAGACTCTTCTGTTTTTTTTTTCCTTCATAAATACTTATCAAATTTGTCTCCCAACTCTCTATCCCTCTCTCATAACCCCAGTTTAATTTCTTATCATCTCTGGACTGTCCTAATTACTTGAGAAGTAATTCTGTCTTCAATTCTATCCTCCTCAGAACTAAGTTTTTATGTGATGTCAAAAGGGATTTATTTGAAAAGCAAATTGGATCACATCAGTCTCCTGCTTAAAACAGTTAAAGAGCTCTGGAGCAACTGGCCCTGGATCTTGGCACACATGGCCATGATTAGCGCCTATTTATCTTATAATGTTCATTACTGCTATTCTCTGTCCTATATTCCATACTCTAGTAATAATGCAATTTGTAGTTTCTATAACATGCACAGGTTTTCACATTTCTGTGATGTGCTTCTGCTATTCCCTTCTACTTTCACAGCTAGTCTTTCTTTTGTATAACGCTAATTCTTCCTGACTTCGATTGCTATTATCTCCTCTGTGAAGTCTTTCTAGATTGCCATCCCCATTGGACTCAATTGGGCAGCCTCCCTCCACCAGACCAGTTTTCAGTGTGGAGAGGCTGGGGAGAGGAGGGAAGAGGAAGAAAGGGGCTCTGAGGTAGGATTGCAAGATTCAGTATCTAAAAGCACAGGAGGGCCAGCTGAATTTGAGTTTCAGATAAAAAATGGATTAAATTTTAGGTAAAAAATATGTCCCATGCAATATTGGGAACATAGTTATACTAAAAAAGATGTGTTGTTTATTTAAAATTCAAACCTCTCTGAGCATCTCATATGTTAATCTGACAATGTGATACTGAATCTGTATTAACATACTTCTAATTCTTGGCTAGGTCTCATTCTGGCCTCACTTAAGAAAATGTCAATGATAAAGAATTTATCAGTTTTAAAATTCACTAGAGTCTTCCATGACTTCAACAAGCAGACACATTTTATGAGGGAGAAAGAGAAATGAGGAGAAAGAGAAAGAAAGAGAAGGAGGGGTGGGTGGGCTCTGTTCTAAGATAGGGAGCAAAGCTTACAAAAGCTTTTGTTTTATACTCATATGCACAGCCCTTCCCTTTGGAAAGAAATCATATCCTTGCCTACAAGGTATTAATTGAGCTTGTTATAGTGTCATTCGGAATTAGCAACACGGATTTATCATTCTATTTAAAAGATGAAGGCGCTGCTTTACCAGCTCTCCAGGCCTCAGGAAGGCCCTCAGAAGGTAGAAAGGGGCAGAAAAACAGCAGCAGGTGAAGCTCCTCCCAGCACCCGAAAATCTAATGGACTTTGTCACAGAGAACAAGTGAGCTGCCCACGCTTGGCTGTTCTTTGAAGGGGCAGAGAGGGAATTAACAGTTCTTGAGCATCTACCATATGACATACTATGCCTGCCATTTCTTTCAAGTTCTGCAAATCCATGTTCAGAAATTTGGTATTTGTTTCATCTTTGTTATTATTATTTTCTATATCTGTCACCCCCTTCAGATTATGTTATCAACATATATATAAAATATAGAATTTGGAAGATGAGGATATTATATTTTCCTGTGTCCTGAGGTAATTATATAAAGCTCATTCTATGGTAAAAAAAAAATGTACACACACACCAAATTAGTGGCTAATTTATAGACTTTAGAGAATCTTTGAATTTATTAAAAATAATTTTGTTTTTCAGGCAAAACAGAAACAGACTCAAAGGTATAGGGAACAAGCTGATTGTTGCCTGATGGAATGGGATTGGGGGACATGCGGGAAAAACGTGAAGGGATAAAGAAGTACAATTGGTAGTTACAAAATAGTCATGGAGATGTAAAGTAAAGCAAAGCAAAGGGTATATAGTCAATACTGTTGTAATAACTATGCATAATGCCAGGTGGGTACTAGGCTAGTCAGGAGGATCACTTTTTAAGTGATATAAATGTCTAGCTACTATGACGTATACCTGAAACTAACATAAAATAATATTGAATATCAATTGTAATTGATAAATTCTTTACAGGGGGGAAAAGACGTAGGGGAATAAGAGGCTTAAATTTCAGGGTATAAAATAAACAAGTCATGGGGATGTAATGTACAGCATAGGGAATATAGTCAGTAATATTGTGATAGTGTGGCACAGTGTCAGATGGTTACTGGACTTATAATGGTGATCACTTCTTTAGGTATATAAATGTTGAATGAATAACCATGGCATACACCTGAAACTAATATAACATTGTATGTTACCTGTATTATAATAAAAATCTTAAAAAAATGTAATTTGGTCTATGAGTCTGGCAGCTTCCCATTAAGAATTAGGTCATAATACTTTGATGCTGAATCTGCTTTTATAATACAGGGCATGTATAATGAATATATTTATAGAAATAAATTTATCAGTAAGTTATACTGGACATTTTAATGTAGAAGTATGAACTTTTAAAAATCAAAGTGATGAACACAATGACTACACGTGCTTAGTTATTTTAGTTAGATCTTACCATGTCCAGGACAAGTTATAATACAAATTTCCCTTTTCTCTGTGAAAGAGTGATTGCTAACCCACAGTGTCTCTGCATTAGGTCTGCTCAATCTCTTGCTCTTCTCCCTTCTCACAGCTGGAACTGCAACAGATGGGATGATTGAATGCAGAGAAAAAGATGAAGTTAACACAGGTAATGAGCAGGAGTTTTACTGATGAAGGAATTTTAGTTTATTGGGGAAGATTCCAGATGCTCAAGACCTGCAGCACAATAAATCAAAACCTAGTTTTGGGAAACAAAAGGGATGTAGCTACAGTTTAACATTTACCTAGAGCCAGAATGGTGCTTTACATGGCATGTGGTAGAGGGGCAGCTTGAGTATTGACCTCTGTTCCTAGTTTGTTATTTAAGAAAAAAGCCTTTTGAAGTTGAAACCACTTCATGTTTTAATTGATTGATATGGGCATTTAGAAAGTACATTTAGGTAAAAAGATGCCACTTGTTTTTTACAGGCTTATGGGTCTCTCCTTAGGGATCAAGGGGGTAGGCTTATGCCCCCCATGATGTAAATGTCATAAATGAGCCAGATGCTATTTTCACAGTGCAAAGGGAATGAGTATTTCAAGGATCCTTGTGATCCCCCCGTCCCTCCCTCCCTTTCTTTCTTCCTTCCTTCATTTCTTTCTTTCCTCATTTTCTTCCTCCTTCCTCCCTGTCTCCCTTCTTCTACAGTAACTACTATTTACTGTTATTCTTGGTGCTGGAGACAGCAGTAAACAGAACAGACAAAAATCCCTGCACTTGGCACAACCTAACCTGTGACAGATCTTAAGCAAGATAAATTTGAAAATATACAGTAAGTTAGGTAGTGACAAGCACTAAGGAGACAACTCCACTGGAGGAGGGAGAACTATCTGTATGATTGTATGATTGTATGCTTGTAAATCTCAGGCAGAGTGGTCATTAAAAAGATACCATGTGAGGAAAGATCTGAAGAGGCAAGAAAGCAAGCCATGCAAACTTCTGTGGGAAGAGTAAATTAGGAAGAGTGACGGGCAAGGGCAAAGGCCCTGGGGAAGGAATGCGCCTGGATCTCTGTGGACTAGGAGCAAGTAGGCCAGAACAGGAAAGGCCCAGTGTGGTGAGGTGGGGCCAGGTAAGGAATGGGGGCCTGGTTGAGTAGGAATTTGAGGTTTCTGAAATCACATGAGATTTTACTCTGAGTGACATGGGGAGTTATTTGAGGTTTTTGAGTAGAGAAGTGGCATGACCTGATTTGTACTTTAAAGGACTTGCTTTGGCTGCTGTTTTGACAATAGATTGAAGATGGGAGATGGCAAAAGCGAAAATTCTAATTCGAAGTCCATGGCAATAATCTAAGCAAGATAGGATGGTGGCGCAGACCAGGGTGGCAACAGAGGAGGTTGTAAGAATTAGTTGGTTCTGCATATAATTTGAAGGTAGAGATGGCATGATTTGTTAGTGGATTTTTTTGTAAGGTATGAGAGAAGGAGAGAAATCAAGGAAGGCACCGAATCATTTGGAATAATACTGAGAAGGGGAAGATTGTGGGATGAAAAGATTTTGGTTGGCTATGGCAAAAGTTCAGTTCTGGGCATGTTACTTTGAGAGGTCTATTAGATAGTCAAGTGAAGATATAATAGGATATAGCTGACTGATGTTTAGGGGAGCAGTCCTGAACAGAGATAGAAATTTGGTTGTTATCAGCATGTAGGTGGCATTTGTAGACGTGAGACCAGATAAAGTCACAAGATTCAAAAGCCAAAATATCCCCAAACTAAGCTGTTGTATACTCCAAATTTGAAAGTTGAGGAAATCATGAGAAAGCAGCAATGGAAACTGAGGGAAATATCCTGAGAAGACAGAGGGAAACTGTGAAAGTTTGGTGGCTCAGAGACTAAGTGAAGAAAGTGATTTAAAGCAGAGAGAATCTCCAGTAGTATCAAACGATGCTGATAGGTCAGACAAATGCTGCTGACAGATCTGAGATTTGTTTATGTGGAGGGCCTTGGTGGCCTTACAAAGAGCAGTATCAGTGGTGTGATGGAGGAGATACTTAGAGAAGTGAAGATAAAGAAAGAAAAAATGGAAATATATGAGTAGTATGTACTGAGAACTTTTTCAAGTTTATTAAAGGAAGAACAGTAGCCAGAGGGAAAAACTAGTTCAAGAAAGTTTACTCTCCTCCCCTCCCCTCTCATCTTACCCCTCCCCTTCCATCCTTCTCTCTGTCCCTCCCCTCCCCTTTGCTTCTTTCTTTTTAATCTTTTTCTTCTAATTTTCTGATAAGATATTAAAGAAACAATAAGTTTACTGCCTTTTTATTTTAACATTTATAAATGCTAAAAGAAAAAGGCATTAAATAAGAAGAAAGAAGGAAGGAAGGAAAGAAGAAAAGAAGGGGAAAGGGATAAGGGAATCTAGGACAAACATGGGATTTAGTCACATTGGGTTCAGTTCTGGTTGTACTACTTCATTGCTGTTCCTTACCTTGGACATGTTATTAATATTTAATATTTGTAGTTCTTAGGAACCTTATTTATATAACAGGAATAATTTTCCCCCAGTAATCACTGTGGAAAAGTTCTGCATAAGGCATAAAATACCATGAGAAAGGGTAGAGCACCCTCAGTTTGAATTTTAAAAAGTATTTAGAAAATAAAAAATAAATTACAACAGATATTGACCTACTTTTTAACAGAAAAAAGTGCATGTTTCATGTTAGCTTCACCTATTATAGATTATATTTTCTTTGATTTGCCAAGAATAAATCATACTTTTATGGAGCTAGTATGTGCATAGTTCTATGATATGATTCTTTATTCCTATGCTCTAGGATCCCAGTATTGGGAAAACAAAACATAAATACACAAAGATTTAAAAGGAAATACAAAAATTTGTTATGTGGAATATGGTAAGATAAATGTTTTGTATTACCAGTTTGCAAAATGCAACACAAGCAAAAACATTATACCAGTTTCTTCCAGAGCTATACATGCCAGTGCAATATACTTAAAAAAAAAATCATTAAATAGTCATTAGCATTGTCTCATTTACTATGCACTTAGGTGGAAAAAGTCAATTGCTTTCTAATTCTGGAATCCAGGCCTGAAATATACAGTCCCACCTCTGCTGGAAGCGTTGGAATGCATTGGGACTAGAGAGGGAGCATAATTCTAGGACCTTGTGTTTTGAAACTAGAAAGATTGTCAAGTGACAATAGAATCACGATTCCTAGAATATCTTCTGCTTCTACCAACAAACCTGTACTTTATAACTAAAATCTCATTTATAAAGTATCCACTACAGAAAGGTGGAAGACAGAGTGTGTCAGCTGTATCTTTAAAGTACCTGTGGCTTTGAAAGAGTAAGACCCTATGAACAAATGCATGGAAGACCCACTTGGCAACTGAGAATGCCAAGCTCTACTTTAACCCCAGTAGCTCTAAGATTTTTTATTTTATTTTATTTTTAGTATCAGGTATATAAACAGCATAGTAATTAGATATTTACACAACTCACAAAGTGATAACCCCAACAAGTCTACTACCCATCTTAACCATACATAGCTGTTACAATATCATTGACTATATTCCCTGTAGTTTGCATTCTATGAAAAAAAAATACATACATACACATGCATATGCATATATATATACACACACGAGGTCTGATGGTTAAGTTCACAAACTCATCCTGAAAGTGCTACATATCTCATTGCTGAATATCAGTAGTACAATCACCTTTGAAGAACTCCCTTGGGAAGCTATGCACCAGACACCAGTACCTAGTCTACCCTTCAAAGCAATTTTGGAACTCTTTCTGGAATGGCCATCAGAGCCATCATTGTATAACCCTTGATGTCTTAATGTCATCAAAATGTCTTCCTTTCCTGTCCTTTATTTTTGGGTAAAGAAAAAAGTAATTGGGGGCCAGATCAGATGAGTGGAAAGTGTGTTCCAATACAGTTATTTACTGACTTAAAAACTCCCTCACAGACAGTGCCATGTGAGCTGGTGCATTGTTGTGATGCAAGAGCCATGAGTTGTTAGTAGTAAGTTCAGGTCATTTTTGTCTAATTATTTCATGCAGCCTTTTCAGCACTTCCAAATAATCAACTTGGTTGACTATCTGTCCAGTTGGTACAAATTCATAATGAATAATCCCTCGGATATCAAAAAAGGTTAACAACATCATTTTGACTCTTGATTTGAACTGACAACATTTTTGGTTGTGGAGAATTGGCTGACTTCCATTGTACACTATGACGCCTTGTTTCAGGGTTGTATTGCTACACCCATGTTTCATCGCAGCCCAAAACATCTTGTCTTTCCAAGAGCTCTTAGCAAACTTTGACTCTTCTTTGCTTTTGTTCATTGGTGAGCTCCTTCGGGACCATGTTTGCACACACCTTTCTTGTGCGAAGATTTTCAGTTACCGGTAAGATTTTTCTGTTTTTCTATCAATGTGTACTTGCTCTGCTATGCTTCTCACTGTCAGCTAATGCTTTTGATGCACAATTCAATAAATTTTTACAATATTTTTGTCAGTTCTGCTTGTTACTGACCACCCTGGCCTCTCTTCATCAGTGACATATTTTCTCCCCTCAGAAAAAACATTTGATTTTTTTGTACACTGCCAGTTTGTTCATGGAATTATCTCCATAAACGTAGACTAACATGTTCCTGATTTCACCTTCACTCTTTCAAGTTTAACAAGAAATTTCTGTTTGTTGCTCTAATTAGAGATCCGACATTCTCATGACAGCATACAACACCACACAACAATAATGAATACCATTCAGCAAAACATCACTACATGTTGACAGAAACACAGCTGTGAGACACCGGTATATTAAGTGAAACATTGCCAAGTTGTACAATGCCACCAGCATAATAAGCTCATGGTGGCATGGTCACAAACTTGTCAGACCTCTTATATTTAAATTATAGTTGACATTCAATATTTTTTATATGAGTTTCAGCTGTGCAGTGTAGTGGTTAGGCATTTATATAATTTATGAAGTGATTCTTTCTATAAGTCTAGTACCCATCTGACACTATACATAGTTTTATAATATTATTGACTATATTTTTCATACTGTATTTCACATGCTCATTACTATTTTGTAACTAACAATTTGTAATTTTTAATACCTCCACATTTCTCACCCATCACCCCAATATCCTTCCCTTTTAACAACCATCACTTCATTCTCTGCATACGAGTTTATTTCTGTTTTGTTTGTTCATTTATTCTGTTTCTTAAATTCCACATATAAATGAGATTGTACAGTGTTTGTCTTTCTTAGTCTGATTTATTTCACTAAGTATAAAAAACTCTAGGTCCATCTATATTGTTGCAAATGGTATAATACCCCATTGTATATATGTAGCAAAATTTCTTTATCCAATTATCTATTAATGAATATTTCTGTTGTTTTCATATGACCATATGACTTTTAGTTTTCATTTTATTTATGTGGTGCATCACATTAATTGATTGGCAGACATTGAACCAAACTTTCATACCAAGAATGAAACTTGCTTGATTGTAGTGTATGATCTTTTTAATGTATTGCTGAATTTGGTTTGCTAATATTTTGTTTATTATTTTTTGCATCTATGTTTATTAGGGATATTGACCTATAGTTTTCTTTTTATGTAAAATCTTTCTCTGGTTTCCAGATCAAGGTAATGATGGCCTAATAAAATGATCTTGGAAGCTTTCCTTCCTCTTGAATTTTTTGAAAAATTTGAGAATGTGTGTTAAATCTTTTTTGAATGTTTAGTAAAATTCACATGTGAAACCATCTGGTATAGGAATTTTTTTTTTTAATGTTTTAAGAAATTTTACGAATTTTTATTGGGCCACTTTCAAAGCTATCCTCGGCCACATGTGGGTTGGACATGTGGCTTGATTTAGAGTGAATTAAATTTTATTTATTTATTTATTTATTTATTTATATTAAATTAAATTAAATATAATTTATTTATTTATTTATTTATTTTTATTGTTAAATTTAATGGGGTGACATTGATTGGTAACAATTAGATAGTTTTCAGATTGCCTGAGGGAAGGGGAGGAGGGGGGAGGGAGAGTGGGAGGCAAGGTGGGAGTGGGCACCAGCATTATGGACACACTCAATGGTATGGTGGTTACTGGAAGAGGGGGCAGGAGGGGGGAGGGAGAGTTGTGGGGGGAGGTGGGAATGGGCACCAGATATATGGAGATGGAAGGGGAGCTGATTCGGGGTGGCGGGCACATAATGCGATGCATGGGTGATGTGATGTGGACTTGTACATCAGGACTTTGTTTTTTATTACTTATTTGAGATAATTTGTAGTAATGCATCTATACACATATATGTTTTTCTTCTTGATTCAGCCTTGGAAGATTGTATGCTTCTAGAAATTTATCCATTTATTTCAGATTGTCCAGTTTGTTGGCATATAATTGCTCATAGTATTTTGTTAAATTTTTTTGTATTCCTGTGGTGTCTGTTGTCACTCCTCTTTTATTTCTGACTTTATTTATTTTGGTCCTCTCTGGTCTTTTTGTGTGTGTGTGTGTGTGTGTGTGTGTGTGTGTGTGTGTGTATGTTGAGTCTGGTTAAAAGTTTGTCACTTTTGTTTCTCTTTTCAAAGAACCAGTTCTTTTTTTTTATTTGAAGATTTATTTTTATTGTTTTTGACAGACAGAGATAGATAAGAGAGAAGGGGAAGGGCCCAGAGCTGTCCTCATTGTTGTAAGTCATTAGTTTTCCATATAGTTTCACTCCACATGTGGGTGTGGGTTTGAGCAGCGCAGGAACTGGCCAGGGCCACCCGAATGGGAAGCTTGTCCCTGTGAGCTGGGGGCCTCTTACATGGGAAGTATGCCTCGGGTGTGAGCTGAACCAGGGGCCTCCCACATGGGAAGCTCATCATGGCAAGAACTGAACTAGGGGCACACCCCAGTTCAGCATATGGGTCCACACAGGTTGGGTCTGGGATATGATCGTCACAGCCCAGGGCTGCAATTGAGTGCTCAGCCCACGGAGCCATCCCAACATCCCCTCAAAAAATTAGTTCTTGGTTTTATTGCATATATATATATATATATATATATATATATATATATATATATATATATATATATATATATATATATATATATAT
>PVKE010036937.1:0-16145 GCA_004027555.1 Craseonycteris thonglongyai | reverse complement strand
TGCAACTGGTTAGCGACCAGGACAGTAGTGAAGGTTCTCACTTCCCATACAGGAGACCCCCAGTTCGGTTTCCATCCCATGTGTCCCCACATCCACCTGTGTGGAATGAAACCATGTCACAACTATAGAGACTGCTCTGGGCCCTTCCCCCTTCTCTCTCTCTCTCTCTCTCTCTCTCTCTCTCTCTCTCTCTCTCTCTCTCTCTCTCTCTAAAAACAAAACAAAACAAAACAAAATAAATCTTTTTAAAAAGTGATGTAGAAGAGAAAAAGAAATATATCCTAAAGCTTTTTTGTCAGCTTATGGGAAATCTGATTTGTGCATGAAAAAGGTACTATTGCTTTAAGTGAGGATGTGTCCAAGTATACACACAAACACATAATCAAGTGACTAAAGCATATGAGGACTAGCAACTGAGATGCCCATTTGGGTCAGTAAACTTCATGAGCTGGGAATTCTGGAAGGCTGCATGGAGGATCTGAGTAAGAATGGGTGGGATTTATAAGGGGAAGGAAAAGAGAGGCGTCTACTGGAGGAGGAAGACTGCCAGGATTTGTGCAGAGCCAGAGGCTACCCCGCCACCCCCATGTGAACGGACCCATTTGCAGGTAAACTTGATGTAGGTGAGCACCATGAAATAAGAGTAGACAGAGAAGGTGGGGCCATGAGGGGCAAGGCCAAGTGCTTTGAAACTCCTTCAATGAGAAGCTATCAGTCATGTTCATGTGTTCAGCGTGGGAGATTTATGGTGTCACCTGTGCTTTGGGAGGTTATCTGGCAGATCTTAAATAGTTAAATGGTCCCAAACTTTCAAATCACCTGTAAATTATCATCCAAAATGAATGCAGGCAAGAGAGGGCATCTCTTTTTTTTGACAAACTGAGATAATCCTTTTGTGTTTGGCTAATTTCTCTCCCTACTCCGTATTAACTGACATGTTATATGAGTTCACTGGGTACACTTCTAGAGGCAGATGGAGAGCCAGAGGTTAAGACATCTGAGATTCTTGGGAACAAGTAAAGTTCTGGAGCCCCAAATCATTTTCAAAAATGATAGGTGGGGTCAGTGTGCATGAACTTTCTATGTGCAGTCATAACAAGACACAAAAACAAGAAAACAAATTGCCGTTTTGTCATATGATCTTCCAAAGGGGCATGTTTTTGTTCTTATTCCCTATTTTAATTATACCCACAATTATAGTTATCCTCAATTCTTAGAAGGACTAAACCACGTAGGGGGAAGCCATTAAAAATCATATAGAAAGGATATTTATTTATTAATGTAAGAAAATGGAACGTATTTCTGAATATAAAAGCTGGTGAAAGGACAGTTTGTAACATTTTAGTAGAATATAAATGTAGTATGCATTAATATATAGACCTAAATCTTAAGTGATTTTTGCATAGAGGTGACCACTGGTGATATTTTTGTTGCTGTTCTTCCCCTTAATACTATTCAGTTAACACTGCCCATGCATTTTAAACTAATGAAGAACCGTTATATTTTTAACTGCCTAGGAATTTGGGATGAGACAAGACTGAAGGACTAATAGTTTTGATAAGAGATTCCTGGGTCCTTTGCCCCTCTCTTCCTAATTTGACCATATAAATGGTCAAAAGAATTTCCTATTTGATTTAAACCTGTTACCACTCTACCACTACTTCCAATGAGGGCGTTTTTAGGATGTCTCTAAGAGGTTAAAGAATCTAGGCATTTCTGCCCTTGACTAAATTCAGATAGCTAGAGTGAGAGGGAAACCGATACATGCTCATGAAACAAACATGGATATTTTTAAAAGATGACAAACGGTAAATACCAAAATATTTAATCCAAGGTTTCTGCATGTTTTCACATGCCCCCAGACACGGAAGTCACCTCCAAGGACTGAGTGTGTGGCTGGCAAAGTGATGTGGGTTTCATTTAAATATCGCCTGTTTCCTCACCTTCCAAACCATGAGCAGTAATGTATACCAACCACACAACTATGGAACGCAGAAGAAAAGGGCTTCATGGCGAAAGGCCACACTGTGTTCATCCCAGGCCATCACTTGTCTAGGCCCTCAGTGACACACCAGACACAGACAATGCCCTGCCTGCAGCCAGAATGCCACAAAACACGTTCATATTTCTCTCAATGGCTTCTTCCTTACAAGGCTGTCCACATTGAATTCGCTATATGTAATAGGAGCTATCAAAAAAGGTTTGTGTTCCTTCCTCATAACTTAGCCTGAAAACCCGCTGGTAATGACCATTATTGGGCTGTGTTTTGCATCTATACATCTTAGAATAGGAATCAGAGCTATCACACATGTCTTCTATCTGACACGTTTTTCTTTTCTTGGGAGTACCAGCTAAGTTAGCAAAAGACAACAACAAGCAAATGGGGACACCAGAGCAGACAGAACAATTCCCAGAATGCCAGTCCCTCCAACAGGTTTTCCTTTGTCATTCAACTGTCTCCCACTGGCCTCCATTTCTCTCCCTTTCTGAATTAAAAAGGAAGAAAACCAGCTTTTGAAGTCATTTCTAGCTCACGGTTAAATGAGACACGGTGAATGAAGATTCACAGTTAGAGCCAATGGGCTCCTCTTATCATGTCAATGCAACTGGGACTTTTCAAATGTGAAAGCATGTATGAACCTCCTGAGGGTCTTGGTAAAATGTAGGTCCTTAGGTCTCTGAGCAGAGGCCTAGGATTTTGGATTTCCAACAAACTCCCAAAATGATGCTAATGACATGGCTAGTCCACAAATCATACTGTGGTCATCAAGGACCTTGACCTTTCCAGTCTTGGCATCTTCTGGATAACACTGAGATAATTCATTAAAACCAACTTTGCTCAATAGTGATCCAAAGTAAGCAAAATCTAACTTAAAAATAAAAAGCATAGAGCATTCTTTATTGAAGCCAAAACAATTTTTTTTTTTTTTTTTTTTAGAAAAACAAGGAGTCACCAACTCAGGCACCAGAACAGTTTCAGAAACAAGATCAGAACAAAAACAGCTTTTGATTTCTTTAACTACTTTCCCTTGGAACCCAAAATATTGAGGAAAAGAGGAAGGATTCTCAGGAGGAGAACAGGAGATCATACAGCCAACGCCTCTGTGATTTGTGCCTGCTGAAGGCAATAGGAACCCTTAAATACGCTCTCTCTGCAGTCAACACTAGCAATGCAATTGCACAAGCAAACGAACTGCAGAGCAGATTAGTTCAACTAATGAGACAGCTTTGTTCCCAATTCCCAGTGGCTTATGACGACAGGACATGCATGAATTAGGAACTACTAAGGAACCTGCATGTGCTTCCTTCTTAATGAGGCACAAGCCCCTGCTCTTTCCCCAAGACTGTCAAAGATGCTCATTCTTCCACGATTTCCATTCACGTCAGGTGGATGAGCGTGGACACTTGTCCTCAGTGTCATGCCATCACTCATAGTAACATAGAAGGGACAGTGTGCCCCAGCTCTCAGACCCACAGATGACTCTGAGGCCCACAGTGACTTGTCCAAGTCCAACTCCCAGTTGAGAAAATATTCTGCCATACTAGGAAGGGGGAGTCACTATGGAAGAATTATGGCAGCTGCGCACTCTGGATGTATGGATTCAGCTTGGCCCCAATTCAGAACGCATTTACAATTGCTTTCCATTCCCAATTTGCAAACTTCAGGGAAAGAGCAAAAGGCCAAAGGGGGCAATTTTAGCAAAAACATACACTCTCTCTAAAGTGACTGCTTATAGAAAATGTCAGCTTCCCTGGCAGGAGTGCATACCCTCATAGCACATATGTGAATCCCAGTCCCAGGGACAGGAAGGGAGGCCAAACCAAGGATCAACTAACAGATCCTCATGGCAGGGAAGGAGCCTACCTCAGGCACCTACACAAAAGATGGTGCTTTCCATTGAAGAATATTCTTTTTTATTGTCCTGGATTGTCACAAAAGTATGTTCTTATCATATATGCAAGGTCTGTAACTTCCTATAATAGAGTGATCTTTTTTAAAAGTGACTCAAGTGTCATCATTTAAAAAGTGTAAGAAAGACAAAGGGGGCTCCTCCCCAGAACCCCTAACTGCTAGGGAAAGAGAAGTGTTTCAGAGACCCTCATCTCCACTATTAGAGATTTCTTGGGGAAGTGGATTGCTCCAAGATGCAGAGAAATGTGATTATAGTATTGTTCTGGCTTGAACAATAATCAAGCTCCATAAAGGTCTGCTGGAAAAATCTGAACTCCTTCCCTCTAACAGCCAGACCCTTTGTGTGTGCTTTGCCAATCCCTAAAAGAACGCTGTTTCGAAATGCTAATTTCCAACTATGGCCACCTTGGTCCAAAATCCTTCCAGCTAATGATTCCCAGGCCTTATACCAGACCAGCTGTTCAGGATCACTGGTTATGAACTCCCCGCATCCTTCCTCCGCAGCCAGTGCCCTTTCTGTGACTCTCCTTCCTATTCTGGAGGGGCTCACAGTGAGACTCATAGTAAATCTTCTCCAGGCCACTCATGACGTCATCAATACCTTATCTCCTTATCTCCTTTTCTCCCAGCCCCACTGGCCCATTGCCAATATTCAATACACTTAAGATGTCCCGCCCCCCGCCCCGACTATGCTGAGTACTGATGGAGAAAGTCACCCCTCAGTCTCTCCAGACACCCCTGGAATCTCAGTGTCCCATATCCCGCCAAAGCTATTTCAAACCTTCACCACTCTTAACAAATCCCCACTGCATCGCCAACTTCCTGCCCTCAGCAGTCTTGCCTCCTACTTTACTGAGGAAATAAAGCCCCCAGGAAGGTCAGGCAAGATCCCCTATACCTATGAATGTAGCCAAATATGCATCCATCCTCACTCCATCTCCTTGAGAGAACGTTATCTGTTCTCATGTTCAAGGTAAATTCCCCACCAGTGCTCTGTCTCCACGCCCTCTCCCCTCTGCCTAGCCAAAGACCCTGTCCCTCCCCAGTGCTTCCTCGCTTCTGTATTTTAACCTCTCTCATCAGCTTTCCTTTGTACCATTTTAAAATGTGCCCCAGTGTGGGCCACAGTTGTGAAAAAAGTCAAGGTCTTGATTGATCTTCCATCTTCTCTTGCATCTGCTCTATCTTCCCTGCCAAGCTGGTCAAAGGACTTGCCCATCGTTGCTCTCTTCACTGCCTCCTTTAGCTCACTGCTATCAAGCTTCTCTCAGTCACCGCTAAAAATGTCCTGGCAAAACTTATAGGTCAACTCCTAAGTAACAAACTCAGGTGCATAGACACCTTTCAGACTTCACCTTACGTGAATCCTCCACCACTACTTTCTTAAAAGCCCCTGGCCTTGTTCTAGCCTGAGTCTGGCTCCTCTGAGCCCACTCTTTTTTCTCTCCCCTCCTGCTTTACTAACCTCTGTTGGATTTGCTTCTTCCTTGGGCATGCCCTAAGGCTCTAGTCTTTTCACCCCACATGCTCAGGTTAGAGGGTTCTTAAGCACTCTAGTGCCACCATCCCAATAATGAAGGGCCCAGAGTTATGAAGTCATTCTCTGGTCCCAGTTTTCTAAAGATCCCACAGGTACCTCATTTTCTGACTGATTCTTTTTCACAACTACCAAATCACAAAAAGATGCCCACTAAGTCTGGGTGCCTTCCTATAGGAAAGAGCCCCAGGAAATTAGAAAAGTTCACAATGCAAGAGATACAAGAAAAGTCTCCAAGATCACAAAAGAATGAAATTATGAAGGGGACAACCAGAAGACTCAGTTTTAGAATCAACAGTTCTGAGAAAAACAACTTAGTATTATTTATTGAGTGCCTACAGGTGTTAACAAGGACTAAGCACTAGGCATACAATAGCTCAGTATATACTCAGAGTAACCTTGTGAGATGATTATCATTCTAGTTTTACAGAAGAGGAACTACATGCCACACACAGTTAATTTGTCCAAGGTTCCAAAGCTAGTAAGTGCCAAAGTTGAAATGCAAACCAAAGTCAGCTTTCTCCAAAGTCATTGTCCTAAGACATGAGAGAAATAAAACAAGGATCCTGGAGAGAAGAGAAATGGCAAATAGAGAGAAGGGAAAGTGAAAAATTTGACAGGCTTCTGAATACAAATATAAATACAAAATCTAATAAACTCAAAAGCTTAATAGAATATTTTCTTATGCCTTTCCCATCACCCAATCTCTTTCTCTATAAAAACCAACAGCCTTCTGGCTCAAAAGTATTTTCCTCCCAAATGCTCATGGTAGATTTTCTTTGTGGCTTTTCCCTTATTATTATCTGAATTTTGAGTGGAAATAACAGGGGCGTGGAGATTCTTTGTGCCTCCATCTGGTGAGTAATGACTGTCTTTCCCCTTCTACTCTTCCCTTCTGTCCGCCCTTTCACTGATGATGATGATGAGCAAATTGTGTACTCTCCCCACATTACTTTAGGTCTTTGCAACATGTGCATTTAATACAACAGGTACTCCCTAGGAGCTTAGATATATTTTTCTGAGGCTCAATCTTGGTCACAGCCTTTTTACCCTCATCACTGACTTTTTAAAAGAAAAATTCTAACCATTTATATAATTTCATTGGGACCCTTATGGAAGGGTAAGGGAGGGATGGAGTAAGAAATTCATACATTTATTCCTTGGCTTTTTCTCTAATCTTACCATGATTTTCCATTAGCCAAAAGAATGATCTCTCCTCCTTTTGCTCAGCTATGGACATAGATTGTGAAGACCAACAAGACTACGTTGGACAGCTCAGAAGTAGTGGGTGTGTACACGTGAGGAGCATGTGTGTGTGTATTGAGGGTGAGCGGAGAGCACTGTCTCTGAGGGACTGACCATTGAAAACCACTTCGCCCACAACCTTACATTCTTCTAAGGGAATTAAAAACCAAGTAGCTAGTTACTCTCTTTAAATATTGTAGTGAGAAATTGGAAAAGACTGACCCATAAGATCCCAATAAATTATACTATACTGTCAATCTAATTACTTAAGGATGACTTCTAAATTTGGCTTCGGTTAGCTATTCAATCAACACCTCTGCAATGCAAGAGTAGTTCAGGAAAATATTTAACTAAAGGACACTGTGTTGAAGGTCTACTGTTTTTTTCTTCTTGTTGAATAAATGCCTCCAACTAGACCTCCAGCAAGAATAATGGCCCTTGTTCCTCCCCAGACCCCTTTCGGCCACAAGTAGCCTAAAAATTCCAGCCTTGTGCCAACTCCTCAAAGTAGTTTTCCCCTTAAGCTTGTATCAGAGAACAGGCTTCCTCTTTCGCTGGAAAACATTTGGCCTCATGTCATCAAGAAATCCATACTGAAGATGGGGCAAAAGCTAATAACAACCACATGTAGAGGCAGGGAAATATGGTAATTACATTTGGAGAAATTAGTTCTTAACCTGGTGATTGAAAGTATCGTCAGACACGCACAGAGAGAAGCTGGTGCCTGTGTCTCTAGAGGCTGCCGAGTGTTGAGAGGAACAGCCCAGAGGACAGTTTAACTGAATGGAACTTTGGTGAAGGCCCGGTGCCCCTGCAACTGCCAAATCTGGGGGGAGGGACTTCGGGGGAACTTCAGGCTTTGATTGCTCTCACATTCCAAGTGAAGGCTTCTGCCATAATTACTACTCGTTTTTCTGCTCATCTCTCATCTGATAAGCCACTTAATTTATCTCAGTGCCCCAGCTAAGCATGGCAGATAGTAAGAGCCCAGTGAACATGGAATGAAGGAAGGAAGGAAGGAAGGAAGGAAGGAAGGAAGGAAGGAAGGAAGGGACAGGTGCAGATGAAAACTTGAAGAGCTCAGCAGCCCCTGTCTCAAGTTCACAGCTAAAAACCCCACATTTTGTTGAATTCATTTCTGAGAAAGAAGACACTGGATCAAAGTCCTAAGTAACTAGGTTCTAGTCTTAGTGCTGTTAGTTGGAAGAAATCATTTTAACGGGATGATCAGATAGATGTGAACTCTTTATTTTCCTACATGAAAGGAGTGGCAGTACTTCATGAACCCACAGTATATTTCTTCACTTGGTTCGAGTTTGATGTTTCTAGACAAAGTTTTAAGTGGACCCTCCGCTAACACCTTGCCCTTCCTCACCAACCTTCATTGCTACCCCACAGCCTGAGGATAAACTTCAAGGCCCCTAACATGGTATTTGAAGTTGCAGTGGGCCTGGCTCCCACACACTCCCATCTTGGTCTTTTCATTTTAATATCACTAGCACCTCATGGCTCCCAGATCCTTGAACCCACCCCAATCTGTGTGTCTCACATCTTTGCTCGTGACTCTGCTCTGCCTGGAACCCTCACCTCCCCCACCCCCAGGCCAACTGCTACTCAGGTCTCTTCCCGAAGCCTGCTGTGACCCCTCACTCCTTGCTCAAATACACTGCCAGGTGACAGATGTGACCACCTCCCTGGGCATGCCTCTTTCATTGCAGTGGCCACATTCTATGGCATTTTTCAGTTTCATGGGTCTGACCCCCTGTAGACAGTGAGGTCCTTTGGATAAAACCCTGTCTTAGCTCCATCATTGATCTCCACCTTTGAGCACCATGACCAGCACACAGCAGGCATTCAATAAATGTTTGTTGGGTGAAAGATGAATGAATGAACGATCATCTTCTCTCTGTACTGGAAACCCAGTGGCCTTTAGAAGACGAACACTGAATTTGAAGCCACTCTCTTTGTTGCTCCATCCCTCCAACCTCTTAGGTGCATATTTTGTGCCTTTGTCTCCTTGTACCCTCTCATTTCTGTCTCATTCCCTTTGTCACTTTACTGGCATGCCAATTCCCATATGCTGAGCAGCTTAGAAGGCTGGCAGCATGACAACGGTGATACAACAAAGTGTCTACTCCCAGAGATGGCCTGGGTTAGCTGGAGGCGTCAGGAGGCAGAGGGGGCATCCCTGAAATCTATTGTTCAGGGCTTAAAGTGTGGGCTGGGTGACAGTGTTTTCTAGTTCAAGTAAACCAAGGAGACCTGGGGGGCAAATACCGGTGCCACATTAGGGGTGTCGAAAGAACCCTGCCCTGGGTTCTTTCAAGGTTTAACCTGTAAAAAGGAAAGTGAAAATGAAGAGTTTTACAGAAAGACAGGCCACATCCACCCCTCAGTCCATTCTAGACCCCTCCCCACTCCTGTTAGAAATGTGCAAATAGCAGTTAGAGGGCCATCACCCAGGATTCCTGCAGAGGGGACTTAGGCTCCATGTGGGCATTTGAGATAAGTGACCTCAATTCTCTGCCCCTATATATTAGCAGGTCTCAATCTTTGAGGGCAACTTGGGAGCCAGCCACTTCCACGCCTTGGTCCCACTGCTACAGGAAGTCCATGACGCCCCCTTGGTGAGTCAAGGCGATGTGGGCAGCAGCAGGCGTGACAGCCAGGTATTCAATGTCTTTGGCACAAGCACTGCCTGGGCTTTGCTCGGATGTATATAGTTCAGTGCCAGCCCCGGGACCACCTTCTGGCATCGTGCATGGCCAACTGGCCAGTTTCAATGTTGGCAACAGCCCAGAGCCTTCTCCCCGGGGAGCCGCTGAAGAAGGAAATGATGAGTGCTGTGTGAGAGAGTCACTCAGAGGACGCTGGTGCCCCACGAGGCAGCGGAGGGCAGGACCAGAGGCATGGGGTTCTGTAGTTGTTACTGCTATTCTCATCCCCAGCATCCTGGGCGCTTTCCCCATACCATTTTGTTGCACTAAGCTGACTTCTGGGGATGTGTCTGGGAGTAAACAGTGCAGGCCTCCTGCACACACCTGGCATCTTGTGAGACGGGCAGCAGAAGCCTACACCTCCCCACCAGGCCCAACTTTTGGGGAAGGGTGCTGGCTGATGGGAGGAGCTGAAAGGAGCCTGCTGCTTGACGGCAGTACAGGGAGAGGTGACAAGGATGGGGACCAGCAGAGGAGAACCACTTTTCATCAAAAGTACCCGGTGACCACCAGGGCAGGCTTTCCTGGGCCGCATAGACCCAGGAAATGGGGCATCTGAGTGCTTTGCGCAGCCTGAGGGCAGGGTCTGCACGTGATGGTAGCACACAGGGATGCAATGCCATCGCTTGTCACAGCCCTGCTGAGCCCAGAGTCCCGTCCTGTATCCGGCTGTTTCTGCACTGCCACCATCGCTCCCCACCTCCCAGGCCCCACAGGGCACATGGGATGCACGTTTCAAAATAAAAAAAAAGCAACACAAATCTGTCAACTTTCCGAGGGCTGAAAGAGACTGAACGCCAAAGCAAAGTAGACCCCACCCCCACACCTGCCCCACAGCAGCCTTTCCAGCCTCCTGAGGCCGGAAGGAAGCAGGGCCCTCCAATGTGAAAAATGACCTCTAAACACCAAGAGGTATTTTTGACTAAGACCACAGAGCACTGGAAAGAGTCCCTGTGACACAGGGAGTGGACAGGCCACGATCGCACCGATGAGGGGCAGGCCTCCCAACTGCAAGAGCAACTTCTTGCTGAGGGCCGCTTACCGGCTCGCTGGAGACAGTCACACGGTGCCTCCAACAGACGGAGAGCTGGGGGGAGGTGGAGAGGCAGCCAGTCACCTGTTCCCTCTCCAAGAGGCACGTGAGGGAAGAAAAACCACTCAGGACAGGGAGGAACTAAGGAAGCCCAACCCCTTTCATCAGACCTTTGCCCTTAGCTGCTTCTAAAAGGATGGGACTAAGGGAACAAGAGAGGGAGACAGAAAAAGAAGAAGCTGAAGACACTACCTTTGCCATCACACACACACGTTTTCAGATAAGTGGGGCACTTTCTGACTGTCCCTAGTGATCATTACAAACAGCCCCTCACCTGGGTGTCGCTCAGCTTTCTCCCCTGGGGTGGGGCTGCTACTGACATTCAGGTGTCACAAGGCACCTTGTAACATCTTGTAACAAGGCTTGAGCCTTAGGAATTCAGTGCTGTAGCTGAGAGGCAGGGACAGAGGAGCCGGGGAGGAGGTCAAACCTGCCCATGGTGCCTGTGTGGCTTGTCGCTCCTCTTGTGGAGGGGAAGAAGTCCCCTAATCCCCAGGCACCAGGATCCTGGCCTTAACAAACTCAACCAAGTGACTAGTGAGAGGCGATGTTCCACCTGAACTTCTCCCCTACTCTAACTCCATTTATGAGGGGGGGACCCAACAAAACCCAGAATTATCTTCTGGAGGGTGGGCCCTTTGTCATACAGGCTCCTCCCACTAAATGAGTGTTCTAGAAACCCATCTGCATTCGTGTACCAGCCAGCGTTCTGCTGAGAAGCTGTGTACAACTTCAGTAAAAAAAAATTTTGGGGGAGACTCAATGTGTTTGCCCATTGCATGATGGGTGATTTATAAGAACAATGTGCGGCAAGACAACGCACCTGCCCACACCACGCTGAGTGGTCAGCAGTTTTGACCAACAATGGTGTGACCCCTGAGACACTTTGTTTCCTCCGATGAAAGAGTCCTCAAAAGGAAATATTGTGCTGATGTGGAAGACGTCATCTTCAAAATAAAAAAAAAAACACGAGAAGCACTAAAAGGCATCAAAATTGACAGTGGAAAAAGCATCTTGATAGACATATTGCCTCCAACAGAAGGTGACTGAAGGTTAAGCATGTAAGAATACATATACAATTTGTCATAAATAAATTCTGGGTTCTTTGGGAGGGTCCCCCTTTATGTCTGAGAACAAGGAGGCCCACAGTCCGCAGCTAAGAACTGTCAAGACTAGCTGAAACCAGTCAAAACCAAGATGGCTGTCTAAATGGCCTCCAAAAAATTGTAAAGCTCATTATAACGTCATCTCCAGGCTAAGTAACACACCTACCAGCACCATGATAGTCAACAGTTGCATGGCAACGGCTGAAAGAGACCATCAATGAACTAAAAGAGGGTGGAACCTTGATCCCAAGAAAGCCACTGCCCCTTTCCCCGGAACACCCAGGAGTCTTCCTCCTACCTCCTTTCCTCACCCTGCCTTTCATTTCTGCTAACCTGTTGAGCTGGCCGCTGGACCGCTGAGGGATGAGCAGGTGACCAGAGAGCTGCACTCAGCGTTCTCCATTCTCTGGCCATAGGATGAAAGCTTGCACAGCTGTTAAAGCTGGGCCTCGTAATTGGCTTCGCAACACAGAAGGGGACAAGAACCCCGCTTGGGGTCCTCAAAAAAGGGACATTCACTTCTTGGTAGCATGGTGCCCTGGCTCACCCAGTGGCTTTGATGACAAAGAGGTGGCAGCTGCCCAAGAAGCCCCCCCAACCCCACCCTGTTCCCTCCACTGTGGTTGTTATGCTTGGATTGGAGGCCTAGCAAGAAGTGCCCACCAGAAGAATGTGAGGTGTGGAGCTAAGCACGTTTTCTATGCTGACCCTGTCACCCTCTGGTGCTGGTGTGGCCTTGGACAAGTCACTGAGGTTTTCTGGCATCTCGGGTGCCTGACCACACACCCAACTAACCCCCCCCCACACACACACACACACACACACAAGCAAACAGGGGTTGCATTTGTGTCATTTAAAAAACAAGTGAGACTGTCAGGCTTGAACTTTCCGATGGCCCTGACAAGCCAGCTACTGTAGAAAGCTTCTCTTAGGGTTAAAAACATCCATGAAAGGGAAATGGAAACCATTTGAAAACAGGACACATACTCTGAAGGAAAAGACTTGTCAAATACTGAGTTGTATATTTTTTCCAAGGAATATTCTTCTGGATAGATAATAGCATAGGATAGAAATACAAACAGGAGAAGAAAAATATGAGGTACAAAATTATTTAAATATTCCTCAAGAATAAAATCACTAAATATGTGTGCGCCTAGTACATGTGCCTAGAACGTAGTCGGGGCTTTATTGTATGCAGTTGTCCTGGAGGATGCTGACGCAGAAAATTCTAGCCTCTTGGTTTTTTATTAAATCTTCCTTTGTAAGAGGCTACCTCTTGCTTTGTTCTAATGGCTTTTGGGACATCTTCAGAGTCTCTTATCTGAAAAGACCCTGAAGACTGGGCCTAAAGATACAGAAATGGGGGAGAAGGATCTTCACCCCCATAAGCATGAATTTCATAGGCACATGTTCCTGCTCCATTTACATATTCTCTACAATAACCCCCCACCCCCTCAGGGCTGCAGTTGGGGTACCAGACCTGTTCTGTACCTTTAGTAAAACACACACACACACAGCTCTGTATGTGTATGTCTCCCTCTTTTGTAACCACGAACAAAACGATTCAGCTCTCCTGCAACAGGTGGGAGCTGTTTGTGCTGAGGTACAAAATCTGACATAGTGCCCAGGCAGGGCACGTAATTTAGTGCTGTCCTCTGCCCTCACATGACCTTGAGATATACTATGTTGAAGCCAAGTAGTTCAAGTGTTGAATCTCCAAAGATCCCCTGGTCAGAATCAAGGGTGCTTCGCATTCACTTTCAGACGTCGATGTTATTACCGGGCGCAGGATCCAGGTGCTTGCTGCTCCCGAGCCCATGATCAAGAGACGAGTCTGGTGGACAGAAAAGTAAGTTTATTCAAGATGTCAGCGTTCCGGGAGCATGTCATGTCCAAAGGCCATCTCCCCAATCTTTGCATGGCCAAAAACTTTTACAGACAACACAGGGAGAAGCAGAACAGGGAAAGGAGATGGGGTCAAGCAGTTTGGGGGTGCCAAACCCTGAAAAGAGAGAAAAGGAAAGGGGCTGTCCTGAGTCTGGTCTGTCTCAGCGGTGAGGTTCTTGTGGGTTTCTGTGCAGGGTGAGGCTCCGGTCATTGCCAAAGTTGCCGTCTCAAGGCCACCATAACTCCTCTTATGCCAGTGTCCTAAGTGATAAACAGATTTGCAAGGCAGGTTGGCAGTGAAAACACTTATTCAATCTGAAGAAGGTAGTGTTATTAGCCCATCTGTCCTGCAATTAGCAAGATACGAGTTCTTGGCCCTGTGTAAACACAGATCTCAAAGCAAAGTCGTTAAAAGCCGGTGGGAAGGGGAGGGCGAGTGAAGAGGGAAAGAGGTTTTGAAGATCCTGAGCTGAGTCTCATCCGTGGAAAAGCATCCAGCCTAAGAGAAAGCTTATAAGAACTTAGATGAGCCAAACCGAGCACTTTCGGGGAACAGAATCTCAGCAGGTTGAGAAAATGCTCCAGCAAATAGTGGTTTCGCAACTCCTTTTACAAATTGAAATCAAAGGGGGAGGACGGTTAGCTGCAATTCGTTGGTGGTAGATTACGGAGGTGGGGAGAACAAGGCGGAAACCTCTGGGATCGGATAAAAGGTAAATTGGAGAGACGCATACTTCACAGTGGTGAGTACGGGGTGGTTGCGAGTTAGCGTTCTACAGCAGAGAGATGGTGATCAGAGGATAACAGTGACCGCGAGGGAGGCTGGAGCGTCCTCCTCCCGTTTGGTGGGTTGTGCTCTGGGGTCGGGGGAGTGGGGGGTGGTTACTGACGTGGGAAAGGTATGCTGGTTTAGATGCAAGGAGACAATAGGCAGGCTCACACGGAAGGTCAACACTAGCATTTGTGAAGGAAGCTACAGGTCAAGGACCGGCTTTTAGTTAGAAATTTTTGTGTTCAGACCATCCTTGGCTTAGGTTTAGTACAAGACCCTTTTCTCATCCGTATTTTTAAGCCACATTACATTGTTCAATGGAACTAAACTAAGACACAGGGCCATGGTGTCCCTAAACTACACTGACATGTAATGTCGTGGTGCCGCACTTACAGACGGCCGAGTTGTTCTGTGTGGAGCGGCTGGTCAGACCCTTGGAGGAGCCTGTCCCGTGAGACCTCCTCTTCGTCTTCCTCTTGCCCTGGGACAGAAACCCCCAGAAAAGCCCCCCGGAGCCCGCTCTCGGGACTCTACGTTCAGCCACGGCCCACGCAGGCAGCTCCCTCATCGCTTCAGCTCCATCTCCGTGGGGTCCTTCTCGTGGCCTCAGGCGGCCTCTTCTTGAGTTACACTGTTCCCGAGGATCCTTTTCCCGAATCTTCTGCTTGGAGGCTGGCCTGCCTCCAGATCTAGGCTGCCATTAGCTTCCTGACACGCCTCTGGGCCTCAGATAGGGTGGGGACGTCTCTGACCCCTTATCCTTATCCCCACTGACCAGTACATGTCACACGCACACACACGCACACGCATGCCTCTGAACACAGCACGTGGCACACTGGAATGTCGCTTTTGGTCGCCCAGCTCACATCCCCTTGCAGAATCTGTGCCTGACTGAAGAGTCCCCTTGGGGTCCGGCCACTCCCCTCTCTCCTTCCACTCTTCTCTCTCCTTTCACTCTTCTCTCCCCAGGCTCGAGGGGTCACTTTTTCCAGGGTGAATAACTTCCTCTGCCTCTTTCTTTCTGGAAGATACCTCTGCCTGCACCCTACGTCTTTTCTCCTCTACCAGGTTTCTTGTTCTGTGGGTAGCACCCAAGGCTGCAGACTTTGGAGAAAATAAAAAGTTGGGAGGCTGTTTCTGCTTTGCCCCCAAGTCACATCCTGCTCTTGGGTGCATCGGGGAGGGCGTCGTTGGCACAGACGACAGACTAAGGGAAGGAAAACCGAAAGGTTAAGGAGCGAGAAGAAAAGTTTACCGCACAGTCCTTGTGCAGCCTCCATCAGATTCAGTCAACTTCCTGCGATAACGTTTTTCCTTCTAGGATCCCCTCAGAGGCTTGGGGGAAAGGAAGGAAGAAAGAGGGGGGCGGTACTCCCCTCTCCTCCTATTGGACTCACAAAGGCCTATTTTCCAGGATAAGTCCTTTGAGTTGGCAGGAAATTCATCCTGGATCCCAGACCCCACAGTGCTGAGCTAGGGATGAGAGAGCGCGCAGGGTGGGCATTAGAACGTGAGGGCGGGCAGGCCAAGCGGGACCTGGCGTCTGGGTCTGGGACCTGGTATGGCCATGCCCCCCCAGTTCTGCCCCCTTCCCCCCTCCTCTGCCTGAGGGAGGAGGTGAACCCTGCTCAGCCCTCCCCTCTCACCCGCCAAGGGCAGATGGGGCTGGAAAGCAGGAGGTCAGCAGAGGGTATGCCTTGTTTCTAGTTACAGGAAACCACCTCCCCCACCCCTGCCCCCAAAAGAGATTGTGCAGTCCCGTGCGCTGCCCGAAGACAAAGTGCTTCTAGAATCCGCCACAAATCAGGGAGAAGACGGATCTTCTGTCCCTGCCTACGAAACAAGACAACACACGTTCAAACCTCGAAGAAGAAT
>PVKE010036936.1:0-16148 GCA_004027555.1 Craseonycteris thonglongyai | reverse complement strand
GGTAACCACCAAACCATTGAGTGTGTCCATAATGCTGGTGCCCTCTCCCACCTTCCCTCCCTCTCTCCCTCCCCCCTCCTCCCCCTCCCTCCGGCAATCACCAAGCTATTGAGTGTGTCCATAGGTCTCTGTGTTTTGTTACTTTCACTTTTATATTCCACCTATAAGTGAGGTCATGTGTTTCCTGATTCTTTCAGTCTGACTTATTTCGCTTAATAAGATGGTCTCTAGGTCCATCCATGTTGCCAGAAAAATGCCCTTCGATAGACGACTGGATAAAGAAGATGTGGTACATTTACACAATGGAATACCAATCATTTCTTAATAGCATGTTGTTCAAGCTCCACTTTCTTTTTTTTGCTTTCTTTTTACAGTTGATGTTGAGTTTCAGAGATTTGTGGTCTGAGAATACACTTGGTATGATTTGAATACTCCTGAATTTGCTGATGCTGGATTTATGTTGCCAAATATGGTCTAGCCTTGAAAATGTTCCATGTGCACTAGAAAAAAATGTATAGTCCTGTGTTGCAGGATGGAATATTCTACAAATGTCAATTATGTCCAGTTGCTGTAATGTATCATTTAAGGTTTCTATTTCCTTATTTATTTTCTGTTTGGATGATCTGTCCAAGGTTGTTAAGGGGTTTTTGGGATCCCCTGCTATAATTGTGTATTTGTCTGATTCTATTTGATCTGGCAGTAGCTGCTTTTTAAATTTCGGTGATTCCTGATAGGGGCAAATCTATTAATGAGTGTCACATTTTCTTGATGTATTTTTTCTTTTATCATTATGAAATGTCCATCTTTATCTTTTATTACTTTTATCATCCTGATGTCTATTTTATCAGAAATCAGTATGGCCACTCCTGCTTTTCTCTGAATGCCATTTGCTTAGAGTATTGTTTTCTACCCTTTCACTTTGAGCCTGTGTTTTTCCTTGTGTTTGAGGTTTGTCTCTTGTAGATAGCATGTGGTTGGGTCTGGCTTTTTAATCCAATTTGCTACTCTGTGCCTTTTTATTGGTAAATTCAGTCTGTTTATGTTTAGGTTGATGATTGATATATGAGAATTTCCTGTATCCATTTCTTACTTTCTTTTTATTTCTTTATTATCCCAACTTTTTCCCATTTATTTTGATTTCTTGATTCAGGTTAAATAGCCTTGTTTAGTATTTCTTGAAATGGTGGCCTCATGCTGGAGAATTCTCTCAGCTCTGTATATCTAAAGAGATCTTTATCTCTCCTTCATATCTAAAGATTAATTTTGTTGGATAGTTACTTCTTGGATAAAAATTTCTCTCTTTTAAAATTTTGAAAATTGGGCTCCTCTCCCTCCTGGCTTTCAGAATTTCTACTGAGAAATATGATAGCAGCCTGATATGTTTTCCTTTGAAGAATATATATGTCCCCCACCCGCTGCACAGTGGCTTTGAGGATTCTTTTTTGACTTCGATTTTTGACATCTTGAGAAAAATGTGCCTTGAAAAAAATCTGCTAGTGTCTAGGTAGTTAGGGCTTCTGTTTTCCTTTTGAATTTGGCATTCTAGTTCTTTTCATAGGTTAGGAATATTCTCATCTACTATCTGCTTTAAAAGTCTCTGAGAAGATTCCAACTCACTTCATTCTGGTACCCTTGTTATTCTAATGTTGCTCTTTCTAACGGAGTCAGATAGCTCTTATAGATCTTTTTCATTTCTCTTGACTTTCAGATCCCTTTCTTTTTTCCTTCTGTGAAATTTCCATGTTTCTATCTTTGATGTTACTAATTCTTTCCTTCATCTGGTCAGGCCTGTTTCCTATGCTGGTTAGTTCTTTTTTTATTGGTCCTATTATGCCTTTCATTTCCAGGAGTTCCTTTTGGTTCCACTCTACCTTCTCAATTTTGTTGCTAAAGTATTTATTTTGATCAGAGGTTTGCTTATTGACGGCACGTAACTGTGTCTGAGTATTTCGTCAACATCTTTTTGAGCTCTCGTACTGTCTTCAGAATTGCAGCCCTGAATTCTGTTTCACTTAGATTATATGCCTCCAAATCTGTAAGTTCCTTTTGTGGATATTTTAAATTTTCTTTCAGAATGGCTTTGGACCTTGAGGTATTCATTGCATTTGATGTGGTTTTCTTCACCTTAGGCATGAGTTTGTTTTCCCTCTATGTCTTTCCTAGAACATAAGCTTCTTTATTGACCCAATTATCATAGTCCCTCTGCTTCCCCTCTTTTGGAAAGTGAGGTGATCTGTGGCAAGGTATGTCTCTGATGTCAGTGTCTGAAAGGCTGGCTGCTGCACCTATGCTTTGCAGTCTTCCTGGGTTCTCTTGTTTGTTCCCACAGGGGCGGAGTTAGTTGAGGATGGCCCATGTTTGCATTACAGGATAGTTGTAATTTGCCTTTTTCTTTTCACTGTATAACAGGTAGCAGGAGGGGCTCAGTTGTAAGTGGAGTGAGTTTTGGGAGCAGGTTAAGGGAAAGAGTCAGTTTCTGTGTTCTGGAGTTGTTCTCCAGGAAACTAGCTTAGCTGATAGAAGGTCGGGCAGTAGGAGGTTGGGGGAAATTGTTTGTATGATAAGGCAGGCCTGAGATATCACAGCAAATTCTTCTGTCCGTAGGGGTCCAGCAAGTTAGTGTGTGCACTATCTTGACCTTCTTCCAGGCATGTGTTCTGCTTTCCCTGGTATTTTAGACTCAGTCACACACAGAGACAATTTTCATTTGATTCCACATTATTAAGCTTCACGGTGCCAGCCCAACTTGTATATGGCCAGGCCGGTGGTATAGGTTGAGACAGAAGCCAGTCCTTCCATGAGTAGAAAGGCTAGTGTGCAGCTAAGCTTTAAAATTTCCTCTCGAGGGGAAGCTGGGATGGCTCAGTGGGTTAAGCACTCGCTTTGCAGCACCAGGGACCAGGGATCGAATCCCGGCTCCGGCCCGTGCAGAACCATATGCTGAACTGGGAGCTCCCCCAGTTCAGTTATCTCTCTGTCTCTGTATCTCTCTCTCTCTCTCTCTGTCAAGAATAAAAATATATTAAAAAAAAAAAAGAAAAAGTTTTAAAATTTCCTCTCCAGCCTTCGTTTGAGCCTCTTCCATGGGGGTGCTCTGCTTTCCCAGCTGTGTTTTTAAACTTGCCATCACCCAGAGGTTATTCGTTCTTTTGAGTCCACACTTCTGGGTTTCAGGGTGCTGGCCCACCTGACTGGGTGCTGGGTGAATAGGCAAAGCTGAGATATGGACAAAGATCTTGCCCTGAGCATGGAAGCCAGTTGGCCAAAATGGTGGCTTGAGTCAGTCTTTCTCCTTCTCCCCTGACTGAGCTTACCTCTCCTCTATGGCTAAGATTTGATTTTGAAAGCTAATCGCCAGGGAAACAGTTTTCCTCAGAGCCAATTCATATTCAGATTAGCTCTACTGTGCCTGTTGTCCAGCAACTCTGTGAGCACCTAGCTACTGCTGGGGCTCTTTTTCTTCTCTTCCACAGGTGGTTAAAGTGCCTCTACTCAATCCTAATCCACCTAAGTCACAGTGTTCCAAATGAGGCACAGTGTGCCACCACTTGGGTTCAGATTTTAAATTGCCCAGAGTCTTATAGGGCCTTTGCTCTCATTGGGTCTTGGCTTACAGCCTGTCCAGGATTGAGCTCCACTTTGGCCCAAGTCCCCCAATCCTTTTTTTTCTCCCAGTCCCTGGTTGAGTTCCACAGTGTTATATCTGCACTGCTCCTTCTTCTTCTCTCTTTATCACCCCTTTTTATCTAACCTTCAGGTTTTGTGTTGCATTGTGTGGCTCTCTCAACTGAGACTGTGTTTCCCAGGGTTTTACCTGTGGGGTCCCGTTTGTTTGAATGTGCCTTTCCAGATAGTTTTTGGGGTTCTCCTCTCACATCAGTTTTAGAAGTTTCCTGTGCAAGTGAATTTTAACAAACTTAACACAAAATTTTAATAAAGAAACAACAATATCAAAGGCTGCTGGAGAAATTGGAAATCCATAAACATAAAAGCTATGAAAGAAATAAACACTACCTAGACCTAAACCTTTTAGTTAATTTAAAAAAATAGTTCAAAATGTATTGCAGACATAAAGGTACAAAATAAAACTAAGGGATGCTGGGATACCTCAGTGGCTGAGTTCTTGTCTCTCAAATGTGAGGTTCAGAGTTTGCTTTCTGACCCTGTCCCTGTCCCATGTAAAGCCCATATGCTGAACTGTGGTGCAACTCTTAACTGCCAAGGTGTCTCAGCAGTGAGGTCCCCTGGTTTGATTCTCCACATGGCCCCGTATCCACCTGTGTGGAGTGAAAACATGTCAAAACTAATGATGTGCTACTACAGAAACTGTTCTGTGCCTTCCTTTCTCTCTCTCTCTCTCTCTCTCTCTCTCTCTTGCATTCTCCGTCTCTCAGCTTCTCTCAAAAATAAATAAATATTTTTAAAAAGAAATAAAACTATAAAATTATTTTTAAAATGAGAGAAAAATATGGGGAAGCTGGAACGGCTCAGCGGGTTAAGAGCTCATTTTGCATCCTTGGAAACTGAGGATCGAATCCTGGATCCAGCCCAGGCGAACCCATATGCTGAACTGGGGTATGTCCCCAGTTCAGTTCTTGCCAGGGCCTATGTGGGAGGCTCCCGGCTCAGCTCCTGCCCTGCGCAGCCCTGTGCCCACCTGTGGAGTGAAACTATGTGGAAAACTAATGCTGTCAACTCTGGAGACTGCTCTGGGCCCTCCCCCTTCTATCTGTCTGTTTGTCTGTCTCTCTCTCTCTCTGTCAAAAACAATAAAATAAATCTTTAAAAATAAGAGAAAAGTATTGTGACCTAGGAATTTGTAAAAAAAAAAAAATTATTAAAATTTATACCTAGAGCATATTTTTAAAAAATTGTTAAATTGAACCTTATTAAAATAACTTTTTTGATTTAATTCAAATGCCTTGCTAAGAGAATGAAAGGCACTAGTGACTTCTAGGGTTTAGGGATGGGTGAAGAGGAAGCTTGTGGTTCATAAATTATAGCTCAAGGGACCCTTGTGATACAATTGCCCTTAATCTTCACTGCACATGTCATAAAATTTCATAGAACAAAATAAACACATACACACTCACACACACACCAGCATATAAAAATGATGACATTTGAATAATGGACTGTATCAATACTAATTTCTTCTTATAATGGTATGCTCTAATTAACCAAGGTTATACTACTGGATAAAACTGGATGAATAATATATAAACTGTCTCTGCATTATTTCTCACAACTGCATATAAATCTATAATTGCATAAAAAGTTAAAATGAATCACTTATGCCAAACACATACTTTAGGTATACAAAATCTAAAATCTGAGTAGTAGTGATATGCCAAATTAGATTTATTGACTGTAGCAAATGTACTACTCTAGGGAGGTATGTTGATAATGGGGGAGGCTGTATGTGTGTGGGAAGAGTGGGTGTATAAGAACTCTATTTTCTATTCAGTTTTGCTGTGACACTAAAACTGATCTAAAAGTTTATTAATTAAGAAAGAAAAAAATAAAAGCTTATTATTATTGTTGATGTTGTTATTTATTCATCATTTTTACTCTGAAATCCAAGTCATTCTTACCTCATGCTCAAACAGCAATAAATGAATAGAGCAAGTTTGGTTTGATTCTAATAGGCCCATGTATCTTAAAAATCATCCCGAACTGATTTTCAATTACTTTCACCTTTTATCTTAGCTTTGTTTCTTTGAGTAGCAGCAGCCTTGTAACTATTTAAACAGAAGCTAACTAACAATGCACTGATTACTCTATCTTCCCCAAGATACATATTAATATTTTAGTCCATCCATCTTAAAGTGATTCATCCTTGTCATGACAATGCTTTAGCGATAGGGACACGTCTCTTCACTATCTGTGTCCAGATCTCGCAAATGTGATGACTAAACAGACTCATTGGGACTTTCATATATAAATGACTCTCAAGTCATTGGTACCTTTCTGAACTAAGTTTAAAACCACCATTCTAGCTCTGTTAGTCTCTATTTACCTGATAGATTTTTTTTTCCATTCATCATTCACAGGGGTAGAAGAGTTTTGAAATTAAATCAATAAATATCAGCCAGAGCATCTTCTAACTTAATCTTTCTCACTGACTTTTTGAAAGTACTTCAACAGCTATAGAAGCTGTATATATATATATATTTTGGGAACAAATTGATTATTTTTTTATTTTTTGGGGGGAAATGCCAAATATGAGTGTTTCTTTTGAATTAGCTGAACTTTTCAACACTGCTTGCTAAAAACAGATTTCAAATCAGTTTCTTTTAGAAATAATAACATGTTAGATGTGCAAAATGTCAATGTATATTTATTCAATTGACATTACTATGTCAAGCTTGCCTTGAGATCCTTTTCAATGTGCTAAACAATATTAATTGCTTTTTGAATCACTTCCTGAGATGAGATATTTTGAAGACATTCATCCAATTGAAAAAAAAGACAAATTATTTCAAAAAGAAGCTGTTTTTAGTACTCTCACCATGTCAAATGAATTTAATCTTTAAAAAAAAAATACATTTCTCTTTCATAAAAAAGATTATTCGAGGATGCTGGAATGATTCAACGGTTGAGTGCTTGCCTCGTAATTGTGAAGTCCAGGGTTCATTTCCAGCCCCAGCAAGTGGAAATCCATATGCTGAAACACGGCACAACTGGTAACCAGCCAGGATGGCATGGTGGTGAAAATTCAATCCTCTCATGTGTGAGGTTACTGGGCAGGAACTCCATGCGGCCCCACATCAACCTCTTTGGAATGAAACTATATCACAACTAATGATGTACAACTGTACAACTATGGAGAATCCTCTGGTTTCTCTCTCTCTCTCTCTCTCTCTCTCTCTCTCTCCTTGTAATAAAATAAAACTTTAAAAAATGATTTTTCACTTGTTGGTAAGCAGACTGCTTTGACACGATATTCTCTAGCTGATTTGTCTTCACATAGGGGTAGTTGGTTCCTCAAAATCATTTCACATTTCAAAATCTAAGCTGCCAAGCTGAAGACTTATGTTTAAAGAACTCTGAAAAATTCCTATGAAGTGAAGTTGGAGGTGGTAAGATACTATGGTTTAATTACAGTGATAGTTGCCCCCAAGTTCTTTACACTGAGGCAAACCCTGGAACTCTTGCTATCAATGAGAGACATAACTGAAATATAGTCTCATGCTTTTTATGATGTGGCATTTTATGCATGTTGTATATTTCTTTCATCTTTTTCTGGTACATTAACTATGTTGCATACATAATCTCTTAATTGATTTTATTTGCTCACAAATCCTAAACATTTTATATGTTATGGAAAAAAATTTTGCCTTTAATGTAGGAAGCCTAGAGTTTAAATTTAAAATGCATGATTTGTTACTGTATGTTTTTGAACACACTAAAACATTTTTCAAACAGTATTATGGCCTAAACCAAATATATAATGCTAAATATATTTCACCTTGATATAAATAGTTTAATGGAGGAACAAGTACAAGGTAACAATAAAACATTAACGTTTTATTCTCTATTTTATATGCTATGCATTACAATGCAAATATAATCATATGCTTATATCACAATAGAGTTAGAAGCATGTAAATGTAGAAACTGTTATTTTTATGATTGGAAGAAAAATAGAGCACAGAGTATTCTTTACGACGTGTAATGGCTATAGCATATCTTAAATGTGAACTCAGCTTTCCATTTAGTAAAGAAATTTCACAATTTATGCCACAGTTGACTTTTACTAAACAAAAGTGTACATGTACAAAGTACTAGCCCTTTCAATCATAGAACATAAACCTAAAGTGAATATTTTTCTCAATGACTTTTCTTAGAACATAAACTGTTTGTAATTTGCGATTGTATATCACATGGTTTACAATGGCTTTGTTCGTTTAAAAAGAAAAGGCAGAAGTAATTTGATTTACAAACAATTCTTAACTTGCATGTATATCTTATGAATACTTTTACATAGAGATTTTATTCAGTCAGTGATTTGCGAAGCCATATTAGAATCTGAAGAAGTAAAAGGTTATACTGATCCTAATTTAAAAGGTTTATGTTTTATTCATCAGTAATTTCTGAATTAATATTAATTTAAGTTTTTTAATTATTGCATTAAGTACTATTTCACTTGGTATTTATTTTTTTGATGTACTTTTAAATTTTGCACCTGAGGGTAGTAATAAGCATAACTAGTAAATGAATTGGTTACTGCCAAGCTTAAATTAGCGAGGTGCTATTCCCTTTGGACAACCTGTATTTATGCTGACAATACATCATTGCTTACTTTTCTTTCATTTACAATTTTGTTATTAAAATATTTTTCATGGATCACTGATTCAAAAAATGCATTAAAGCGAAAAGTAGTAATTACAAATGAAAAAAAAGTAATGTGTAACTAGAAATAAAAGTGAGAAAAACATTATAAATGTAAATAGAGAACATGACTAATCTGAAATATGAGTAAGAAGTAAATATTTAAATGTTATAGTTTTACCCTGGCTCTGAAAAATACAATTTTGAATATAAAGCACAACTACAATTATCTAAAAATTGAAATTGTTTTATGATACCAAAATCCATCATTCCCTGTTCATTACCTTTTATAAATTTTGTCATAAAATAGCATAAGTTAGCAATATTTATATCATTTTATTTTTCTGAAAAATTTTATCTAGAACATTATCAAAAGTATGCTTTCTAATAAGAAATGAATTGCTTTTCATCCTTAAGGCTCATAGATAGAGAAAATCACTTAAAGAAACAAATTGTTTATTACCCTAAGGCTCACAACTAAAGAAAATCATTTAAGGAAATACTAGTAATAACAAAAACTTATCCAAGGAACTCTATTACTGAGAAGCTTAAAAACCAGTTCCAAAGTTAATGAAAAAATCTTATGAATAAATGTTGGCCAACTAATTTATCTATATGACACTGGGGAAATTACACATTAGTAGAAAAATTATATGTACACAACTGTATAAAATAATGTATGAATCAGCTCTTGGTACACATGGGGGAAACATTTAAAGGAAGGTGCTTAGTGTTTTTTACTGAGTAAGAATAGTTTTTTTGTTTTGTTTTGTTTTGTTTTTTTCTTAAGCAACTATTTGGGGAGACAAGGTAGTGGCTGTAATCATATTTTAGGATCAGTATAAACGTCTTTCATTCACAGACAATTGATCATAAAAAGTATGTTCTATGGTTGAAAGAAATGGTGAAGGGTGTGACTATGGACAATCATAGACATAATTCTCCAGCTCTCCACCATGTCATGCACAGAAAAGGCCATAGGATCAAATCTGCCTTACACAGTTGAAGTATATCTTTGTCCATTATGATGTACACTTAATTTATCAAAATGAAGAACATTACTTTTAAAATTATTCAGAAAGGCATATTTTAGCATACTATTTGTTACGTTGAAAAGCTTGACTCACTTTAGTCATGAGATGACATTTTCTTTTCAATATTGAGAAAAAGTTATCATCATTTCTTAGGAAAACAAACTGGGGAGAATCTTAATTGAATGATTGAGTTTTACCCCTTGTTAAGTCCTTTTAAAACCATGTCTAAATACAACAACAGAACATCAGAAATATATTCCAGACATAAATGAAATAAAAAAGATGATAGTGAATCCCTTTCTTACCTTCTTTCAAGCTTAATTCTAAACTTCCAACTTTTATGTATTATCTATTCCTCTATTACAAGAAACATCTCCAAAGTTTTTGATGTTGTCAAAGGTAAGTCTGAGTTTCTATTTAACAAATTACCCAACATGCTTTTAAAAATACATAATCATGAATTAGAAATATTCATTTTAATTAAGATTAGAGAAATTCATGGCATTTTTGATTTTACATATTGTTCAAGCTCTTTCTGAGTTTGATATGGATACATGAGTCAAGAATTGCAAGAATTACAATTCCTGTGACTTTCTGATACACACATACACATACATATACACAAATGTGTATTACACAGTTTTATTTGGTTTTTCTTAAATTTGCATGAAAGAAACGTGATTAAGTGATTCATGGTAGCCAAATGTTTGAGGAATATTACTCAGAATTTAATATAATTTTATTTTTACTTCAATACAATACCAATGTAATTGATAATAATTAATTACATGTTCATTATTAATTAATCATTTGAATATTAACAAAATATATTTGTCTTTGGCAATATCACTGCAAACAAATAAATATGTTATTTATTTTTTTATTATTTTATCATTACATGAAGAAGTAGCTATGGACATGTTCTTTTGTTTTCCATAGACAGTCCTTAATAGCTAAGAAAATAAATGATGACTTTAGCTCATCTATTAGACCCTATAGACCAGAATTATAAGTTTGGATTTTATTCAAGGTGAGAAGACTTGTAATTTAAGCAGACAAAAGGAATTTTATGTGTTACATACTTAGAAAATCACTCTGTAGAAATTTAAAAAAGGGAAAGGCTAGAATGATTTATGAACTACTACTGAATTAGAGTTGAATATCAGTATGAACTGTTTATTTAATATAAGTACTGGTGGAAGATTTTATATATATACACACACACACACACACACACACACACACATATACGTTATATACATTTTATATAGCATGCATATTCTCCTCTCAAAGAGGTGGGAAACTCTTGAAGTGCGGTCTACATGTAATGACCTGCTTTCAAAGAGTGCAGTATAGAATTGAAAGAGGGCAGTCAACTATGTAGTGGGGAAACCTGGTATATATTACCCTAGGTGATCAAAGTTAACCACATTAGTTATAAATCATGTTGCTAGCATGTATCCTTGATACGATATATTGAGAATTGCACTTAACCTCCATAATCTGTTTCCCCAAGAAACTAAATTTCAGCCTACCCTTGAGAATAACACCAGAGAAACCAAAATTAGGGGACATTTTACTAAATACATGAAAAACCAGCAAAAACCAGAATACCCTAAGAAGATATAGTGATTAAATTAAATATAACATTAAGGAAGGGATACTGGAACAAATAAAAGATATTAGGAGGAACTCATACATCCACAAAAAAATGTGAAATTTAGTTTAAAAACAAATAGGGGAAGCTGCAATGGCTCAGCAGGTTAAGGGCTCGCTTTACAGCCCTGGAGACAGAGGATTAAATCCCAGCCCCAGCCTGTGCGGGCCCACATTCTAAAGTGGGATGTACTTCCCCTGAGAGGGCCCCTAGTTTGGTTCTTGCCCCCCAGTTTGGCCCCTAGCTTGAGGGGAAATGCCTCTCATCCAGGAGAACCCCAGCCCAGTTCCTGCCGTGTGTGGCCCTGGCCCACCTGTATGGAACGCAACAATGTCCTGAGCTGATGATGTACAACTATGGCGACTGCTCTGGGCTCTCTCATTTCTCTCTGTCTCTGCCAAAAAATAATCAAATAAATCTTTAAAAACAAACAAATGAAAATCACTGGCTTCTGTAGAAAGAACAATGTTAAGCTCATTTTTTGTTTACAGAATACCAACACCCCAGTTTCTTCATAATTAACTGTGTTCTTAGCTAAAATCCTATGTTTTCCAAATTTTGTGGAGTTGGGGTTCTGTCTTTATTTACTTGCTAAAAAGATGTAGGCCAGATTGTATGAAACTTCTAAAAAGTCTGTTTAGAAGCTGTTTCAATTGGGTGACCTGGACTTACCTACCACTTATTTTTTCTGCAGCCAGAAATGTTAGCATAATGAATGAATCTCCATCAGATATTTTGGAATATTTAATTGGGTATGGCAACTGTATATTGAGAATAGCTAAGCTGAAGAGTAAATGAATCCAGGTATCTTTTGACTATAGAGCTATTACACTAGCCTTTTATAACCTTCCTCTGGGCTCCTATGTTGTAAGAGAAAAATTGACCCTATATTGATGTCATGAGTTTTCTGTGATGTACAGAGGAACTTAATCCTAAATGACACAAGTACAATGGCTGTTTGAAAAGTATCCAGCCATGTAACCGTTCTCACTATATTAACAATATTGTATTACAGACAGCCCTCCTATATGTAGAAACATAAAATGCATGTAAATGGATATTAGTAGTATTTGGTATTTGAACCACTTAAAATTCCTTTTTCTATAGGTTAAATATATATATATATATATATATATATATATATTAATATTATCAATGTAATATGGTGCATGCTAAATTATATTAATAGTCTAAATCAGGGGTCTTCAAACTACGGGCCACGAGCCGCACCTCTCATCCGGCCCGTGGAGACCTTTTATCTGAATAAAATAATATTAAATAAATAATTAAAAACAACATCTATGTTTTGATTCTTTTTTATTTGGACCTCGAGTGTGTAGTCAGCCCCCAAACTGCTGTTTGATAATTAATGCGACCGGTGGGCTGAAAAGTTTGGAGACCCCTGGTAAATGAAAATGTGACTTTGGCTGAGATATAAAAACAGAAAAAGTAGAAAAATTCAGGATATATGTTAGATGTCAAATTCATGGAACTTGATAATCTTTTAAATGTAGCAGGTAGTAAAAAGAAAGAAATAATGGTTAAGGCATCTAGCATCTAAGCACTACAAACTGGATGGGTGTTGGACAGCTCTTTTATCTTTATACTGTCAATTTAATAAGTAAAGCAAATTTCTACCTCTGTTATCTTTTGTTCCTCCAAACTTACCTATTTTGACTCCCACTTCTTTTCTACCTAAATCTCATCTATTCTACCTCATTTCTCCATGATTTAATCATAGTAATATTTTTTTCTCTTGATTCTATTTAGCAGTGAATGATTGCATTATTCTTCATGCATATTGAATGAGGGATTGCTATTCTTGAATTCATTAATTTGCTGAATATAGTTATTCTAACTAATTTATGAGTTTCTTAGTAGGTAGGAGCAGGCCTTATATTTGTGTTATATTTAGCATTAGATATTGATACTGATAGTATTTATGTTAGTCACTTAAATGTAAAATAAGCTTTAAAATGACAAATGTTGTAACTCTTTGGGAGGCTTCACTAATTATAGGCATTGTCTAATATAGACATCATTACTCATTTGTTGTCCTTTAAAATGGAAGACTATTACATACAATAATAACGTTATTTTTGTTTCATAAAACACAAGGCTAAGAGACCAAAAATTCTTAACCTGCGAACTGTAATATCAATATTTAATACATTTAAATTTATTTGGGTAGAACAAGTTTTATAAAGAATAAACTATATCTTAAAGTATACCATAAATTTTATTTTATTGATTTATGTTATGATAACCATTACCAAACTTACTACTAGAACTGCTAGGCACCAATGGAACATTTGTTTTGAAATATTTTGTAGCCACATTTTCCCTATATGCAAAAACACAAGGCATATTAAATTTTATTTGAAAGATTACTCTGTTGACAATTTTAACATCCAGAATACTAATTTTTTTTTCTACACATAGCTCTCATGTTATCAATTTATTCAAGGCATTGCAATTCTAAAAATGATCTCATTTTTTTTAATATTCCCACTACTGACAGTGGTCTAGGAAAATATTTGCCAAATCAGTCACATTTCTAAAATGAGAATCATGGCTATTTTGGTTGACCAGAATGTATGACCTTAACTAAAGAATCCTTGAAAATGAAACAACACTTTTTCACAAATGTGAGTTATATTTCAAGATGGCCTCTACTCAGTTGTTTAGAGTTACACTTTCTTACCTGAATTTTTTCTTCAACATGTCTCTTCTGTGTTCTTTCTCTATACTTGTTCTCACTTTGTCTATTTTATTTTATTTTGCTTTACTATCTTTATAATAGGTTCCTGTTAAAACCCTTGCTGCACAGGCTAAATGAACAAAATGAGTGAATTGGATCTCTGAGAGAGAAATAGTCCATTGTCTCCACTGGGATGTTGTTGATATTATCAATACTTCACATATAAATAACTTACAAATAAGTAAACAAAAAACAGTTATCCAAAGTTAATTAATTAATAAATTTGTAACCTATGTTCAAATCCAGGTCAGGCAATTACCTAAGACTGTGTTTTCTATTGTATACCTAATTATGAAATTAATAAGTTGGCTACAGTTCCCTTTTACCTTCAAAATTTTCATCATCTTCAAAAATACACCTCTCTCTGTAATTTACTTTAAATTGAATATATTTTAAAAGATTAAAGAGAAAGGAAAATAATAAGGAATAACTGGTATTCCAGTTACTAAGCTAGAAATTTCACATATGTTAAGCACTTTCAATTGGCAGCTTTCATCTAGCATTTTGTGGTCATTAGAATTACATAGTAGGGGTTAGGAATTTAGAGTAAGCAGCCTATCCTAGTGATATTATTCACAATTATAACTTCTGGTATTAAATTAGAAACAATAAATGGTTTGACAAAAATTAGTTCAACTTGATACACAATAATTTATTTCAATAACCTAGTCAATAATTTTTAATTTGTACTCTCAAGCATCTTAAGGTCATACTGTAACTAGATTCTTAGTTTTTAATGCTTTGATATATCATGGTGTTTTTTATAAAACTACAATACATGAAAGGCACTCTCTAAGTCAAGGCTAAGCAAGATGTCAAGCTCAGTTTATCAATGGACTGAAAAGCAATTTTGAAGTGACTGTCTGAACAACAAAATAAAGCTAGTGGATAACAACACTTGGAGAAATAGCCCTTGCCTTAATACTGTTTGCCCAGACCTGATCAAAGTGCTGGAAATTCAAACGTGAAAGAAGCAGACATGGCCTGCTCTCTCATGGCCTTACTTTCTTATGGGGCATACATTTAATGCAATAAAGAAAAGTCTTCATTTTACTATGCCTTTTCCTCTTCTGATTATCCAGACTTCAATCAAAGTGGAAGTTAAACTTTGGGGCTCTGATTTCTCGACTTCTATTCAGTAAGCCTACATGTATTAAATGTTTACTATGATGAGCAATTGGGGGGAACAGGAAGTTTCAGAACATTTAATGAAGATTATCATAGAGAATATTTGGTGTTCTTAACTACTACTCATTATTCACCCTGTCTTTTTAATTGTAGCTTCTTCCCCACAAGCTTGTAGACCCTAGTTTACTTAGATTTAAATAAGGCAGATTTATGTCAAACACATTTTTATTTGCTAATGATGGGCAAAATTACCAAGGTAAATAATGCTGATGTAACATTCCTTTAAATTATTTTTTTAAAGATTTATTTTCTTGTTGGTGTGTGTAGGAGGGATGGGGGAAGATCGAAGGGGAAAAGCCCAGAGTAGTCTCAATAATTGTACATCATTAACTGTCACATCGTTTCATTCTACATAGGTGGGTGTGGGGCTGCATGGAGGTGAGGGAAACTGAACTGAGGGCCTCCCACATGAAAGCTGAGAGCCTTTGCCACCATCCAGGCAGTTACTAATTGCACTACAGTTCACATATGGGTTTGCATGGGCCACGACCTGGATTCAATCCCTGGACATTACAGTTGCAAGGCAAGCATTCACTTTGCGAAGCTCTCCTGGAATCCCTAACATAAATTTTTTGATAAAACTGAAAGAAAATAAATTAAGTAACTTAAATGTTCATTTTTAAAGACTGTAAGGACATTCTGTATATAACATTGATTTACTTTTCTTAGGCCAATTCCAACACAGCAGAGTCAGGAACATTATAAGGAATATTAGTGATAATGAGCAATAATAAAATAAACAACAAACGAACACAAAACTGCATTACAGTCAGATAATGATTCAAGAATATTATTTTAAAAAACAAGAAAATATGTCTACTTATGAGTATATTTAATAAAATGGACCCCAAGTGTACATTTTTATAAATATTATTATAGTAATGTACTAACTGAATCTGAATCTAAAAGTGCATACTAACTAAATCTAAAAGTGTATAATATTAATAAAATCTTAACAAGTAGAGATATTAAAGTCCTTAAGAACTTGGGGGGAAAGCCGGGACGGCTCAGCGGGTTGAGCGCTCGCTTTGAGGCCATGAGGACCGAGGATCGAATCCCGGCTCCGGCCCAGGCAGGACCCACGTGCTGAACTGGGGAGTTCCCACAGTTCGGTTCTCTAACTGTCTCTGTCTCTGTCTCTCTCTCTATCTGTCAAAAAGTAAAATAGAAATAA
>PVKE010036935.1:0-16157 GCA_004027555.1 Craseonycteris thonglongyai | reverse complement strand
TTGTAAGACTTAGATTTCTCTATTTGTGCCTATTTCAAAGGGCAATAAATTATTATAACATATTTGAACTGAAAACACCGTAAAAGTAGTGAATTTTATCTATATGCATTAGTAGGCAAAGAAACTGAAGACATATTATTAAAAAAGCAATATGAATACACACAGTGTGATCTTCCATTTATGTTAAAAACAAAACAAACCAATATACTGATGAGATGAGAATGTGACAGGCATGGAATGCACAGATGTTGATGAAAGGGACTTTCATCATTTTTACTATGTTAAGTCTATATTCATTAGACTTTTATTAGTTTATTCATACATTAGTGATGTACAGTAAATAAATTTAAATTTACAAACCATAATAGTACAAATTTTTCTCAAGGTATTTTTTAAAAATCAAATCCATATATAGAAAGGTCAGTCATTTTTCTAACCATTTAACTTAAAAAAAAAAAGGTCCTCTACAGAATTTATATTATTTTTTATAAACATATTTGAGTTTAATTTCAAATAACAGTTATGATTTTAAGGTGTTTAGCTACATTTATCTGACTTACTTCTTTCTGGAATCTTTCTAATGTAAGTTTTCTCTGCATCTGGTCTTGCACCCAAGGATCAGCTGCATATTCCGATTCTAGAAGAGAAGTCCAACAATTTGCTGCATCTCTCTTTGTCTTTGTAAGAACAATACGAACCATTTTTCTGTCCTCTAAACAAAAAGAAAATTAAAAAATAATTAAAGTTCATCATTAAATTTTCTATTTTCAAAACCGTTAGGTAATCTAAATCTACAATTGTTTTCAATACATTTCTATTACTACATCTTCCAAAGCTGCAAGGATGCAAGGACAAAGGACCCAATATAACAGGGGACACAGTATACTAAGTTCCAAGACAGAATTAATTTTTATAAAGATTACGATCTCTAATAGATAATTCTTACCCAAAGTCCATGTTCCTTCATCAGCTATTGTAGAATCAAAGAGTTTGCCCTGAAAAATAAACAAATAAGGTACTAAAAATATGGAAATATCATTAATTCTTATAAAGCTTTTATGATTTAAGACTTACAAATTTCTTACTTCACATACAAGTATAATTATGTAATTTGGCTAGAACAGGGAGGTAAAACTTTTATACCATTTGAACACCCTGATAGGTGCTCAAACCTGTTTCCCCCTAGCACGAGAAAAGGACCCTAGTTTACATTGCTTGAAATAGTTACTATGACAGGTATCCTACCTACCAAGTAATCTCCCTTCATCACTACACTACACTGCCATCAAACATCTTGGGTATCTAATCTTAGAAAGGAATCTAACTTCAACTTAATTGAATTTAACTATAAAGCATAACAAGAAAAAAGTGGGTCCAAGATCCAAAGCGCACTCGTGAGAATAAAAGGGGTATTATTTTCTTTACACGCCTCTTGAACACCTGCTTAAACCACTCCAGAAGCATGCACAATTCTTCTAAATTCTTAGACGAGAAAAATCACCTGGCATCATTTCTGAATGTTCACCCTGATGCCCTTATCCTTTGTTTTCTTCTTTACTTTCTTGTACTGTCTAAATATTATTTTAGTTTTATTATGCCCCCCTATTAGAACATAACTTCAGTACTGGAACCTTATGTCTCGTTCACTGCTGTCCTCCCAGCACTTACAGTAGTGCCTGGAAGAAAATATATGGAAGATAAATATGTGTTTCTCTAACGATCTAGTTAAGCTGTTCTCAGCTAAAGACCTGCAGAGGAACAAAAGCAGCTACATTGCGGTTTAGAAATCAAGCCAGAAAAATGGGCTCCCCCAAGACTGGCTCCGACCAGACCAAATCCAGGCCAATTTCATGGCTCTTTCGGCCAACCAGAAAAGCGAACAGGCTTTCAACAGAACATTCTGCGAAAACCATGAATTAGGACTCATGGATTTAGGGAGGCACGAGGCAAACTGAGCACAAGCCCCGGCATGCAGCTACCTTGAGGATCTCACGGCCACCCACGGCCAGCGCCACATGCCGGCTCTGCAGGCCGCACTGGACATCCTGGGCGCGAGTGCCCGGCGGCACCTGAACTTCAATGAACACCTCCTCCAAGGTCTGGTACCACTGGCCCCAGGGAGTCCCACACGGAACCACTCCACTGCGCTCCTCAAACGGGGCCGACATACTCCAGTTGCCTCCCGGATGCCGCCGCACCAAGCGAGCCGAGCGCCTGCGCCGAATCTACACGCTCAGGCCCCGCCCTGGCCTCGCCGCTCGGGTCACACAGCTCGGGAGGTAAGCTGATGTCTTAGCGTGTTTGTTTTTCCCTTTCAATGACCGTTTAGGACACTGGCAGGACCCAAAAGAACTGAAATCCATGAAAGTTTACATGCAAGGAATGGTGGGAGAGGGCTGGAACTCACTGTACTGTTACTACTATGACACCACAAAGAGGTTTTCAAACTTCTCCGACATGAACTGCGCTTGCGCAAATGCTGCTTCTGCGTAAGTTCAATTGAGTAAGGCTAGAAGTGATAGGGCGCGGGGGTTGAGACAGTAATAGTCTCCTATTGGCTGGTAGTCTAAACTCACAGGCCACCTAATTGGACGCGGCGAGAGCCGATGTGCGTGTTTATTGCATTTTCCTTTCCTAGATTGGTGTGCCCAGAGTCTTGGTTTTCCAATTGGCTACCGTCATGGTGGGCGGGGAGTGAGCCGGGACATTTGAATTTGAGACTAGTAGGCCAAAATAAGCACCAGGAAGTTGCCAAAGAACGCTAGAGAACTTCGGTTTGTGGAGCTGATCGTCAGCATGTCCTTTCCTAAGGCGCCCCTGAAACGATTCAACGACCCTTCTGGTGCGTACAGGGAAAGGAACTGGGGGACGGGAGTTGCTCCCACGCCTCTTGCCCCTCTCGGTTTCCTTTATCACAGGCAAACAGGAAGCGATTTTAGAGCTGGGATGGGACTCGTTCAATTGAATCATTCTTCTGAAATATATACTAAATAAACATTTGTTGCCTGCCAAGCCCTATTTAGGATGATAAGGATACAGCAGTGAACGGAGCAAAGTCCCTACCCCATGGACTTATAGTCAGTTGGAGAATACAGTCAGTAAACAACCAGTGCTGTGTAGAAACTAAAGCAGGGAGAAGGAAAGGGGATGAGGAAGCTAGCTGACGGTCAAGTACAGAAGCCCACACTGATTAAACACACACACACACACACACACACACACACACACACACACACTTGACCGTTGTTTTTTTGTCTGAATTTCTGGATTTCTTTTCAGATATTCCATTCTGGCATAAAAGAAGGAAGCTGGTAAAGGCAGTTTGTGGGTGTAAAATTATGGCAGTAACACTGAAAACACTATAAATGAAGTAATGACAGCTAATACGGACCATACCCTAGACACCATAGTACATCTTTACATAGATTATTAGGTCGTTTTTAATTCCCCAACATTCTTTAGAGGTAATCCTATTATTCAGTGCTATATCTATTAAAAGACTGTGACTTCTATTTTCTCAGTGTTACACAACCAAACAGGCAAAACTGAGGCTTGAAACCAGGCCTCCATTAAGCCATTCTGTGCTATTAACCCCTGCAATGCAAAAACACAATAACCAGGAAGCCTTGGATGTGGTTGGTACGGAACTCATTTAGTAGATGCTAACTATATGCAGACTGTGCTAAGGTTTTTTTCCTCCTAGCTATTTTACTTTTTTCCAACAGGCAGAAGAGGAAAATACTGATATTGTTCTTATTTTACAGAAGAGGAAACCAAAGGGTTTTGTAACTGTAAAGCAGCCTGTAAGTGGTAGAGCTGAACACAAGCCCATGATTTTTCCATTGTAAAATACACTATTTAATGATCACTGATTACACCTTTCATTTCTGTCATACAACATGTAAATGGAAATGTGCATCTCTGCTCACAAAGAAAAGTCACATGAGAACATGGATCAGCACAATCTTATTTTTCTAATTAAAAGACTCAAGGACCATAATATTTCCCAGATATTCAGAACCTGCTCTAAGTTCTGTAAGCAGTGTGGCTTGTAAGGAGATTTTTTTTTTTTTCTTTTTAAGATTTATTGTTTGAGGGAAGGTGAGAGAGAGAAGGGGGGAGGACCCATTGTCAGTTGTGATAGTTTCATTCCACATAGGTGAATGTGGGGCCATGTGGGTGGGAACTGAACTGGAGGCCTCCTGCATGGGAGGTGAGAACTTTCACTGCCATCCATGGTTATCAGGTTGTACCACAGTTCAGCACATGGGTTTGCATGGGCTGGGGCCAGGATTTCATCCCTGGATCTTGCTGTTGCAAGGCAAGTGTTCAATTTGTTGAGCTATCTGGGCATTCCTGAGAATTTTTCTTTTTTCTTTATTTTTCTTTTTGCTTTATACTAGTGACACAATATTTCAGGCTCGTGGTTTCAAGGGTAACAACAGTTACCATTTATTTAGTGCTATATGTGTGTGTGTGTGGTACTGGGCACTATAGTGATTTTTCATATTACTCCAGTAACCCTAACAACCATACCATAAGGTAGTTGCTACTTTTCCTTCCTGTTGAGTGAATGAAGAATCAGCCTCAGAAATAACTTTTCAGGTGTCTTAAAGCTAAATTGGAAAAGGAAAGAGTATAATGTTCTTATTCACCATCTTCTCCCTATGACTACACAGTACCTGACACATCAAAATATCTATTGATGGGCAGACAAAGTTGAATTGAACTCTGATATAGCTGATTGCAAAACTCTATTCCCATTGCCACATTTCTAATAACTTCCTGTGTTTTCTTCAATCTCCTGCTAACCTCAACCCTAAATACTAGGGATACAGTCATTATGAGAGTCCCTGCCTCCAAGCAGTTTTGTGTAATGTGGGAAGTGGATAAATACATTATTATAAGTCATACAAAACTATGAGAAGTTTTATGTGATAGGAATGCTATGTGCAGGCTTTTATGGAGTGGAGCTTCTAATCTGATTTGGGGATTTAGAAGAAACTGGAAGAGGTGACATCAGGCTGAGATCTGAAGGGTAAGTAGAAGTTAGCCAGGCAAAATGAAAGGTAGACTCTGTTCTAGGGGGAAGAAATATAAATTAAAAAGGTCTGGAAGTTTGAAGAATTTAATGTAATGCATAAAGTGTTTGCTTCTCATGCAAGTATTGACTGTTTGTGTTAGTTTCCTGTCATTGTTGATCAAGATATAAGTTGTTCCAGAAAGCTTGTGATATCTCACAGCTATCCCATTTCTATTGTATGATGCTCCCTCTCCCCAGGGTTCTAACAAGTCGTTATCTGTGATGTAGTACATTTAAGTATTAGTAAGGACAAGGCCTAGAGCATGAAAACAGCATGTGCCCCAGTCTCACAAACAGATGGTAGGGATTTTAACCTATTCTTCTTGAATCTAAATGCCCATAGCTATCAAATTTGACTCTTGAGTCTTTAGGGAAGAGCTAATAATTATGGTTTTCATTGTTCCACTTAAAAAAAAAAAAAAAATACTTGCATGATTTAGCTTAGTTACTGTCCATTATGCCATCTTGTGCTGGCCCTTATCCATTTTGAGAATGTGGACCTAATCATGAACTAGAATACTAGAATTCAACATTACTTTTTTTTTCTGGCTGCTTTGACAACTCTAGAGCCATACTTCTAGAGAAGCATCCCACAAAGCGGACAGCAAAGGAGATTAACCATTCTTTACCCCCAATTCCCTAGAAAGGCTTATCCTATAGTAGTGGTGGCAGTTTTCTTTAAATTCTTCTGTTTGCTTTAAAATATAATATGCTTCCCACTGCCTCCCTCACCCCTATCTCAAATCAGTAAAATAGGTGCTCTAAGGTATGCCACCCTTAATCTGTCACCCTACTATTTACCCCATTATGCTAACCAGTTACGTGTTGTGAGGTTTCTGAGCTAGCCAAGGTTATTGTTATTTGCTAAGTTTGCCTTTACCTTATATTTCCCAGTGAATTTTACACTTCATTTTATACAGTATAATATCCTAGAACATAGAAATACTGTCTATGGGTTTATGAATTTTCTGATGTACGAGTATTGATACTAGCCAGAAGATAGACTATCCCTATACATGTTTATTCCAGGCTAAATCTTGAGAGCTAGACATTTTTAGTTGCTTCCTTTCTAGAATCTGATGGTAGTTTACCTCAGTGACTCTCAGTAGAGTTGATTCCAAATATCTTGTTTCTTATAGTCAATACTTAATAAGGAAGCCATGTTGCTTATTCTTATATAATGCTCATCCCAAGACTGTCTGCTCAGTTGCCTGTGTTCCTTTTACACAATTGGAATATATGGCATTTGGAAGATAATTGATATTTTTCCTCATAAATATCTAGTATCAAATTGGTGCTATTTTTACTTTTGAAAAAACAAATTATTAATGACTTGTTTATATTGCACACTTTACTATGGCATGTTTTTAAGATCATAAGTCACATTAGAAGAGTTGTTAATGTTTTATGTTTCCTCTAGGTTGTGCACCATCTCCAGGTGCTTATGATGTAAAAACTTCAGAAGTAGTGAAAGGACCAGTATTCTCTCAGAAATCACAAAAAATTAAAAAACAGAAAGGTAATGGATCCCCAAATAAAATAATGGTTGTATGATCTCATAAGTTTTAAAGTTATAAATAACAGTATATTAATTAAAAGATGCTATAGTATTTCTAAAAATGTAGAACTATAGCTATATTCAATTTTTTTGTATTTGTTGGATTTATGAAATGATCAACTACAGAATAATGCCGTCATCATTACATTGCTGTATAGCCAGGAAAATTAAGCAAGACTTTCACATAGATATGTAGCTTCCCGTTTGATAATTAACCTAACCTTCTGTCACAAGGAATATTAGGAAAATCAGTAGTGTTCGATATGTGAAAATATTGTGCAACTGATTACCGGAAAATATACAGTCAAGAAAAGAATAACATATTGCTTCACTAATAGTTGCAGTAAGTTATTTGAAATTGTGTTTTATCTGTGGTTCAATGTATTGCAGAATCTCAACAAAATCTTACTGTTGACAAAGGTACTCCTTTGCCTGCTTCAGCCAGAAAAGTTAAGACTTCGGTATTAAAGGTGAGGAGCTCTTTTATTCTATCTAATTTATGAACTGTATCATTGAAAAATATTTCTGAAAGGTATTATATTTGACTAGAATGGGTTAAGTATATAAGTTAAGGTTATAAGTAGGTCTAATTAATAAAACATTGTCATGATTTTTACCTATATCATTGCTTAAATATATTGTGCTTAAATGTCCCTCTAATTCAGAAAGACAAAATGATCTCTACTTCTGTCATTTCTAGATCTAGTTAAATTTATAATACTGCCTACTAAGCCTTTAAAAATGATATGATGCTTATATTTATTAGTCACCATCATTTGAGTTTTATTTTTGTTTGTTTGTAGGGGAAGGGTAAGTACTGATAAAGAAAAAAAGGAAGAAAAAAAATTCTAATGCTTAAGAGATGTTTACTATCTAGAAACAGCCAAGGAGTTGTGGGAGATTAAATTTTTAGATTTGGAAAACCAAAGTCATAGGTTAAGTTTAGACTTGTTCATTCATTTGTCAATTGCAACTAAGTCTCTTATTCTGTAATATTGAGCTGTGTAGTCAATAAGGAAGTGACTAGCCAGCACATGTAGCTTTTCAGTAATTGAAAGTGAAGAACTAAATTTTAATATTATTTAATGTTAATTAATGTCTATTAAAAAACTGATACTTCATTCTGTTGTTGGAAAACTCAGATATTTCAGAACAACTGGGTATGTGAACCTATTTTTTTAATCTATATGGTTTATGAAATCTAAATACAGATACCTATTTCTGATGAAAATTTAGCATCTGAATTGAGATGTGCTATCTGTATAAAATGCACAGCAAATTTTGAAGACCTAAAACAAAAAATATAAAATATCTCACTAATTATTATATACTAATGCTATGTTGAAATAATATTTTATATTTTAGGTTAAGTAAAATATTAAAATTTTTACTTTTTAAATAGGGCTACTAGGAAATTTGAAGACATATGGCTTGCATTGTATTTTATAGGGCAGCACTGATAATAGACACTTTTCCTGGAAATTTCTATAAATTTCTTGACTTAAATTTCTTGAAGAAACAGTTCTGAAATTATGAATTAATTATAGAATTCATAAGCCCTCTTAGAAAACTAAATTTTGCATAAGTTTGAAGTTTATGTAAAACCCCAAGTTAATAGGCCTTTCTTAATAGAAAATACCATCACATGGTAAATTAATAAAAATGAGGCTGATGTGCTCCCCATACCCCCAACTTAGAAACATATAAAAAGAGATAGTGTGAAAAGGATATGTCTTATTTATAATTAATGCAATAAGTAGATTAGACTCAGAGCTTGTACTATTTCATTTCATTATTTCTTTGCATTTTTCCTGTCTTTGAGTATCTAAGATTAAGTTGGTTTCTTTTTTTTTTTTTTTTTTTTACATTTATTTATTTATTTATAATTGTTTTTTGACAGAGAGAGAGATAGATACAGAGACAGAGAAAGAACTGAACTGGGGGAGCTCCCAGTTCAGCACATGGTTCCGCACGGGCCGGGGCCGGGATTCGATCCTCGGTCCCTGGCGCTGCAAAGTGAGCACTTAACCCACTGAGCCATCCCGGCTTCCCCTGGTTTCTATTTTTTATAAGCCTCTTTTCTTTGTGACATAGCATAATTAATTACTCAGAATGTATTGCTTTTAACATTGGAAAGAGCAATCAATAGCTTTATTCTTAAAGCACCACCTCTTACTTTCACTGGACTCTTTAGGAAAAAACCTAATCTATTGGAATGAAAACTTTGAAGCCTGAAATATTTTGAAATTTAAAGAGCCTTTCCTTCACTTACCATATTAAGTCACACCCAAAATGTTTAATAGACTCAGAGAAATGTTTAAAATTAACTGTTTGGAACCGTTGATCTTTTCTGATAACTGAAAATAAAATTTGGCCATGATATTTATGTCACTTAAATTTGATTATCACTTTTCTTTGACTTTTAAATAGAAGGAATCTCAAAAGAATGATAAAGATTTAAAGATACTGGAAAAAGAGGTAAGCAATGCTTTCAACTTATTGAAAAATAAATGTGCTATATATAATGGGAAAAGAATTACCTACAGTTAAGAGACGGATTCTATTACAGTCTGAGGAGATACACAGTGAGGCAAACATACCATCCAGACCAGTGCCAACAGAGTCAGTGTTTCTTGGGTTGGATACCATTATTTCAGAGCCATCAAGTCTCTGTGATGTGCTGACAAAATCCAGTTAGCATACTAAGGCACAGATTCAAAATAACCTATTAATACTTCCTGAAAAAAATGATAACTAAAAATCAATATGTTTGTTTACTATAATTATGTAAATCAGGTGTTAGCATTTATGTTTCTTGTATGTTACTCTACATGTTAAAACAATGACTCCTGGCTCAATTCTGAGCTTCATGGTCCTATTCCCACCGGTGTAGTGAAACTATCGAAAACTGATGTACAACTATGGAGACTGTTCTGGGCCCTCCACCTTCTCTGTTGCTCTCTGTGGAAAACAAAAATACATCTTAAAAAATAAAAAGTCTTGGGGAAGCCGAGAAGGCTCAGTGGGTTAAGCGCTCACTTTGCAGCGCCGGGGACCGAGGATCGAGTCCCGGTCCCCCCGTGCGGAACCATATGCTGAACTGGGGAGTTTCCCCAGCTCAGTTCTCTCTCTGTCTCTGTCTCTGTATCTCTCTCTCTCTCTCTCTCTCTCTCTCTCTCTCTCTCTCTCTCTCTCTCTGCCATAAATAAATAAATAAATAAATAAATAAATAAATAAATAAAACTTAAAAAAAAAATTATCCTCTAAAAAAATTAAAAGTCTTTAAGTGCCTATCTCATAAACATCTGTGATCATTCTCCTTCAGCCTGAAAGCTTCTTAGTGTTTCTTGTAGTGCTGGCCAGTAGTGCTGAATACTCTCAACTTTTTTTTCTCTGAAAACATCTGTGTGTCACCTTCATAAATGAAGGATGTTTTCATTGTGAATGGCGTTTTAGATTGGCAGATTTTGCCCTTCTACATTTTAAACATGCCATTTCATTGTCTTCTGGCTTCCACATTTTCTGTTGAGAAATATGTGGTTTTGATTTTGGGTTTGGTTTTTTTTCTGGTAATTGCAGCAAAAATGATGCCTATTGCATCCTACTAAGAATTCCAGTTCTGCCTCCTTAAAATAAAGACATTTAGCATTTTAAATTCTAATTTGATTTCATATAATTAGAACTAGAGAAAATAAGAGCTCTTATAGATAGAAAGGCCTTATGGGGAAGCCGGGATGGCTCAGTGAGTTAAATGCTCGCTTTGCAGCGTGAGGGACCAGGGATCGAACCCCAGCCCCCTCCCCTGCGGACCTATGTGCCAAACTGGGGAGTGCCCCCAATTCAGTTCTCTCTCTGTCTCTGTCTCTCTCTCTCTCTCTGTCAAAAACAATAAAAATAAATAAAATAAAACTTAAAAAAAAAGCAAGGCCTTAAAAGTAAATAGTTTAATTATACTGAGACATTTATGGCAATTAAAATCCTGTTTTCTTTTTTTTTTTTTTTCAAATATATTTTTATTTATTTTTATTTTTGACAGAGAGAGAGAGAGAAATACAGAGACAGAGAGAGAACTGAACTGGGGGAGCTCCCAGTTCAGCATATGGTTCCACACGGGCTGGGGCCGGGATTCGATCCCCAGTCCCTGGCGCTGCAAAGTGAGTGCTTAACCCACTGAGCCATCCCGGCTTCCCCTAAAATCCTGTTTTCTTAAAATGCTTACAGATTTTTAAGATGTATCATAAAGTAAATATGATTGTCTAAACAGCTAGTGAAATTAGAATATCTAGGAGCATCATGTCACAGTCAGAGGTTTTTCTAAAACTTTAATGTTTTAATTATCAGTAGCAGGTAGTTATGTTGGCATTGAATCAGTGAATCATCCTTTTATTACCTGTTTCCATCCAGATCCGTGTCCTTGTGCAGGAACGTGGTGCTCAGGACAAGCGGATCCAGGACCTGGAAGCTGAGTTGGAGAAGACAGAAGCAAAGCTAAGTGCTGCAGTCAGAGAGAAAACATCTGTCTCTGCAAATAATGCTGCCCTGGAAAAACAGCTGACTGAATTATCTAGGACTAATGAGCTACTGAAATCTAAGGTATTTAAACCTCATGAGAATACTTACAACTGAGTAAATAACAAACATTTTTTTCTCATACACTAGTTTTTTGAGAATTTTAGACTCTAGTTTAATCCTTTTCCGTCATTAAATGTACCTTAAATATTAAGGTGCTTCCACTAGGAATTATTACTGCATCTTTTCTATTATGGTGCTTGACACAAGAAAAAGTTATAAACAAGTTACTTTTTGTTTTAATGTCTGACATTTTTCTCACCCTCCTTCAAAGTAACCCCATAAGAAGGCCATTATTCAAAGTTGCAGAATTTATACCTAAAAGTCACTTTAAGGATCATCCTGTAGGGTATGCCAGGATGGCTCAACAAGTTGAACACTTGCAGCCAGGTGGTCCAGGGATCGAATCCCACCCTGGCCCATGCAAACTCATGTGCTGAACTGTGGTGCAAATGGTAACTACCACGATGGCAGTGAAGGTTCTTGCCCACCTTGAGGGAGGCCCCCAGTTTGGTTCTGCCCCTCATCCACACAGACACTATGTCAAAACTAAGGATATACAACTATGAAGACTGCTCTGGGCCCTCCTCTATTCTCTGTCTCTCTCACCTTCTCTCAAAATAAAATCTTTTTAAAAAAAATCATCCTGTGAAATAAAGAATAGCATAATAGCAGGCTTCCATCTCAAATTCTTTTGAGAATGAAATGGAATGATGAAATAACTTTGTGAACTAAAAAGAAATAAATAAAAGAAATAACTTTGTGAACTAAATGTGTTCAATAAATTGTGTTTATCAATATTAATATACTAATAGATCTTAAAGGACAATTTACGTGGTCATCCTGCTTTTTATAGAAGTGGAATGAGGCTGTAAATCACTGTTCAGTTTAATAAGAGTCATTTATTTAGGGTCTGTAATATGCTAGGCTCTTTGCTTACAGAGGACGTGAGGGTGCGTAAGAATTAAGCATGAGTAAGGAAGCAGATTCCTTCAGAGTTAAACATGGGGGGAAGCTGGGATGGCTCAGTGGGTTGAGCGCTCACTTTGCAGCCCCGGGACCTAGGATCAAATCTCAGCCCCGCCCCATGTGGACCCATATGCTGAATTGGGAGTGCCCCCAGTTCTGTTTTCACTCGGGCAAGACCCTGGCCCCGTTCCTGCCCTGCACAGCCCCGTGCCCACCTGTGGAAAGAAACTGTGTGGAAAAACCAATGATGTACAACTATGGAGACTGTTCTGGGCCCTCCCATTCTCTCTGTCTCTGTATCTCTCTCTTTCTCTCTCTGTCAAAAACAATAAAAATAAAAATCTTTAAAATTTAAAAAAAAAAAGTGTTAAACATGAGTAAAAGGGCAGATTCTTGGACCCCACCCAGGAAGATCTGACTTAGTTGAACTGAGATGATTCTGTAGTCCCCATATTTCCAAGCAGACCAGGCAATTCAGATGCATTTTGTTAAGCAAATACCCTTTACAAAATCCTCTCCAAGAAGCTTTTTTTAGAGCCTTGGGAGTACTTTCCAGCACATAGAGTAAATCACTACCCAAGCTACTTTCAAAAACAAGCTAGAAAATCACATTAAGGAAAAGCAGAGATAAAAATAATAGTAACATAAAATCAGTAATCTTGGTATTGGTCAAAGGCCATTTTCTCTACCAGAGAATATTATAGGCAAACAGTAGGCCCAATAATTGATAGAATAATCAATATTTAAGTGATTTTATATATGATTTAGTGGAAAATATTTCTGAATCTTTTCTGTCTGTTGTACTTAGTTTTCAGAAGATGGTAACCAGAGGCATATGAGAATTCTAAGCCTTGAGTTGATGAAACTTAGAAACAAACGAGAAACTAAGATGAGGGTAAGTGATACCTTTGCTAAGTTTGCTGTGTCTGAATCTGTGAATCTGAAAATTTTTTTATTTCCTAAAACATATTTTTGTTGTGTAGAGTATGATGGCTAAACAACAAGGCATGGAGGTAAAACTGCAGGTCACCCAGAAGAATCTTGAAGAATCTCAGGGGAAAATAGCAAAACTTGAGGGGAAACTGTGAGTAACTAAAAGGAAAGAGAAAGTACTAAGTGCAACCAATACCTTGATCTACCTCTCTCATGTAGCTATGGTTTATTGATACATTAACCTTCCCTCAATACTTACCTTATTTCCTTCCTCTAATTGCCCTAGTCACTCCCAAAAATTTGTGATAGAAAGATGTATGAATGTAATGACTTTGTATGTCTTCTCTAACAATGATGAAGAAAGGCCTTATAATCTTTCTAATAATATAACTTTATGGAGGTGGTAAAACTGACCAAAACTGAGAAACACTGGTGTAAGAGGCTGTCGTTAATGCACAGTCCTTTTTATTACTGAGCTGTAATTTACATGGAATAAAATGCACAGGTCCCAAGTATTCAGTTTGGTGACTGTTGACAATTGTGTATACCTCTATAACCATTGCCCAAACTTGATTGAGAGCATTGCCAACCCCTCAGAAAGTTCCTATGTGCCTCTTCCTGCTCCTCCCCATGTAACACCCCCTACCCCACAACCACCTTGTGACTTCCATCATCATAAGTTAGTTTGGCTTTTCGGGGGAACATTTATCAAGTGTGTGTGCTTGCGTGTGTGAGTGTGTGAGTGTGTGTGTGTGTGTGTGTGTGTGTGTGTGTGTGTGTGTGTGTGTGTGTGTGGCTTTTTGGTTGAACACAATTTTTTGAGATTCATCTATACTGTTGTGTGTATCTGAGAAGTATATGCATATACTTCATTTGTTTACTCTTTTCCTATTGATCAGTATTTGGGTTTCCAGTTTCTATATATAAATATTATATATGCTTTTTTACTTCTCTTGAGTATATCCATGAGTAGAATTCCTGGGTTGTGGAGTACGTAGTATGTGTATAACATTTTCCAAAACTCAGAGTGGATACGGTATATCATTTTACACATCTGCTTAGCAGTATACAATAGTTCCACCTATTGCACATCCTCACCAACATTTAATATTGTTAGCCCACTTTCAGCCCTTCTAGTAGGTGTGAATAGTATATCCCATTTGGGATTTTATAATGTATTGCTATTAATGTTTATTTATGCTCATTGACAATTCATAGATTCCTTTTGTAAAGGGTCTATCTAAATATCTTACACATTTGTTAAATTGAGATGTTTGGAGGAGATAAACACATAAATAATTGAACATAAGGCAGCTTGGAACAAGGCTTTATGGCACACAAAATGCTCTTTCATATGTGTGGTGGATGGGGAAACCAGGAAAGCTAGAAAGGATTATTTCTGATACTTGTAGTATTGTTGATGATGATTCTCATCATCAGCCATTTTATCAGAATGTATTTGGAAAGCTTTCTCACTTAAAAAAAAACAAAACAACTTGAGTATACTATTAGTATATATTAAACTGTTAACTTGAGAGAACACACAGATGAATGGTTAAGAGTTTGGGCTTCAGGCAACCTGCCAGAACCATGTGTCTGGTACAGAGTGAACATTATGTGTGATTAATGTATTTATTAATATATGCAATTTCTTTTTAGTGTTTCAATAGAGAAAGAAAAGATTGATGAAAAGTCTGAAGCAGAAAAACTCTTAGAATACATCGAAGAAATAAGGTAATGTGAATAGTGGTTTGAAATTGGACCTTATTTTGTTAAGTGTGGGGAATAGATCACTTTCATCTCTTTTCAGTGAATTTCCCGTATGCTTAAATTATTGTACTCTTCAAAATAATTTGTTTTAATGCAGTTGTACAGCAGATCAAGTGGAAAAATACAAGTTAGATATTGCCCAGTTAGAAGAAAGTTTGAAAGAGAAGAATCATGAAGTTCTAAACCTTAAGCAGTCTCTTGAGGAAAATGTTATGTTGTCTAAACAAGTAGAAGAACTGAATGCTAAATGTCAGCTGCTTGAAAAAGAAAAAGGTATCTTAGTGTTTAATTGTATTACTTTATTTAGATAAATACTACATACTATATTTAAGAAAAGCACTACTGTGTTAAAACAACTTTTTAAAGCAATTATATAAACAATAAAGTCTTTTTCGCTATATGAGAATTTTTTTCTTTTACAATATTCTCTGTTTATTTTAATATACTGCTTTTCTTCATTGAAATATGTACAGTTCAGTTTTTACTTCCCATTTGGTGGCCATTTAAAATTGGTGGAAACAGAAAGAGTCTATATGACATATATAGTAATGATACAAACTTCAGAGAGAAACTTGTTTCTCCTTTGAAAACACTTGGTCTCTGTTAACTTACTAACAGGAGTATCAATAATGAAATTATGGGAATCTAGGTTTTTCAAAGTTAATATTAATATCTAATTACAGCAGTTTTAATTGTTTCCTTTTATAGATGATCTCATCAACAGGGGTAGGGAACAGAATGAAAATTTAAATTCTGAAATTCAAGACATAAAACAGAAGTTTATTCTTGAAAAACAAGAACACGAGAAGCTACAAAGAAAAGAGTTGCAAATTGAGATACTTCTGCAACAAGAGAAGGTATATCATTTACTATAATTTAAAACTAGTGCTTATTTTATGTCATACATTTCTCATGATAAGAAAACCTTGGGGAGGCCAGGATGACTCAGCTCACTTTGTAGCTCCGGGGACTGAGAGGATGGAATCCCGGCCCTGGGCCTGGCCCTGGCCTGTGCGGACCCATATGCTGAACTGGTGTGTGCTTCCCATGCTGGAGGACCCCAGCCCAGTTCCTGCCCTGCGCAGCCCCCGCCCACTTGTGTGGAATGAAACCATGTCGAAAACAGATGACTTACAACTATGGAGACTGCTCTGGGCCCGCCCCCTTCTCTCTATCTCTATCCTCTGTCTCTCTCTGTCAAAAACAATAAAATAGGGGAAAGCCGGGACGGCTCAGCGGGTTGAGCGCTCGCTTTGAGGCCATGAGGACCGAGGA